>JAAMXY010000496.1:0-10950 GCA_019677205.1 Pinguiococcus pyrenoidosus | reverse complement strand
GATTTGGTGCTTGTGGCTACTAGGGAGAGGTCAGCGACACGCCGGAAGCGCTCATCCGCCTCTCCATTGGCCTGGAACACGAAGAGGACCTCATCGAGGACCTACGGCAGGCGCTGATGCGCAGCTAGCGTGTTGAAGGCAACTGTGCTTCTTATGGATTCCCGGGGCCTGTCTGGACACCACTGCAACACACGCTCTACGGGGCTCGACATGACGTCCGTTCCTATGCTAGTCGAAGAATCCTCGCCTTCACCAAAGCCATCACGCCCGCCAGGCTCCTCCTTAAAACTACACTAGACGGCTTGCTTCAGCTGCGCAGCAATTCTCTCCGCCGCAGACCTCGCCTAGTAGCGTGAGGGAACGCATATCAAGTCAGTTGCCGCGCATTGCTGGAGCTTCATGTTTTTCTCCCCTTGCCACTCTGGACATTGGTACTCACTTCATTGCGCGCCTTGATGAGCACGTCGACGGCGTGGTCTCCGGTGCTGCGTCTCACGTTGATGGTGTACGACAGCACGCAGGGGCAGAACGAGCGCGGGCAGAAGCTCTGCAAGGAAGCGCCAGCGATGAGAGATGCGTCTTGGGTCCTCTCGGGGTAAGACAAAGTCGCATCCATGGCGGTACGCACCGGAATGCATGGGCAGGGCGGCAGCGCCTTGGCGCAGCATCCAAAGCAGAAGGTATTTCGCAGCTGAATCTCGTCGCCTTCGCCCTGTTCAGCGGAAGAGTCGTTTTAGCTGGCTGTCCCAAACCCCCCTGTCTCGGAAATGCCCTGTACGCAGCTTCATTCGGTCTGGCGATCCGTCCGGCGCTGCGTGTTCGGAAAGAGCGGAAGGGTATCTTTCGCCTTACCCCGAAGCAACTTGTGCGGCAGTCGTTGCAGCAGCGCGTCTGGTCGGTGATCTCGTTGAGCAGCGGGTCGTCATAGTACAGCACGGTGACGTCGTCCTGCACGCGGTAGTTGCACGGGTCGATACCGCACAGGAAGCCGCCCTCAAGACACACCGCGCGCGGGTCGTTCCACTCGATGGACGTTTCTTTCACGTAGATGTAGCGCGAGTCGCGCAGCTGTCCCGCGATGCTCTCCGGAATGACGCAGCACGGAAGCACCAAGCAGCACGCGCACAGAGGGACGCAACTGAAGCACTGGCAGTTGCCCACTTCGTGTTCGCCGGGCTGCAGCTCCTCCACCACGCGGATACTGTGCTGCTCCGCCTTGTTCATCATCACGCGCTCCATGCGGTAGCTCTTGCTCGCCATCTTGACAAGGGGTGCGGCGCGGAGCAGTCGGAGCTTTTGGGCGTTAAGTAGAAACTGTGTTTGTGTTTTGGTGTGTTTGGGGGAGAGAGAGAAAGAGAGAGGGAGAGAGAGGGAGAGGAGAAAAGGGAGGAAGAGAGAGGGTGAAACGATTCGAAGCCCTTCCTTTTTCAGCGCCTGAGAGGCATTTCGCGAATTTCGGATTTCAATTCAAAGGCGGTTATAGGGCGGTTCAGCATGAATTGAGATACATGATTGGTAGATGAAGAAGCAATGTTTGCCAAGCCATGGCTCGTGGGCAGAAAATGCTTTTGCCCGATGTGGAAAGGGTTGCACCCCCAAGACGGATTGTAGGATTTTTTTGTAATTTTGTTAAAATAATGATACTATGATTAACATCACAAACTTTAAAATTAAGGACATTCTAACCGCCTGCAACGCTCCAAAATCAAAACCAAAACCAAAACCTCGCCTGAATTGAAATTAAATTTAATTAATTTTTAAATTGATGTTGAATCTGAACGAAATCGTGTTCTGTCCAATCAGTGCCTGCAGCGGTACCCGCTATGGAGTAGTGCGACGTCACTGCAGCACTTGAATTGCGTTCCATTGGTTCTTTGAAGCATTGTGGATTTCCATCGAGGTGAATCGTTGAATCTCAAGTCCTTACTTTCGCAGGTGATGGGGTCGCGTGCTGCTTTTATGGGCTTTGATAATTCACCCCTCCTCCGTACGGCCCGGGAATGCCGTCATTTCGAAGTCATGCAACCTCACATCCAATCAGGGGAAACAATCAGCAATTTCAAAAATTGATTTATATCATATGAATTTATAAATTCGCTTTTTCATAGCCCAGTTTTAGCTTGCATACTGCATTTTCCCGTGTGAAAAACCTAGCATCTACCAATGCGGTGGCCTTGGGCAAGATTTGCCGATTCGTCGAATCCTTTTTGCCCCTCGCACCAACCAATAGGCAATGATCGCTTCGTCTCCATTGGCCAATGTCCATGCACGCCGTGCTGCGTGCGAATCGCTGTGCAGTCCGGGATCGCCCTTGCGGCAGCCATCCACACGACAAGTTCGCTCTTTCAAGCTGGAAGCAACCTCGAGGCTTGAGGTTTCCACGGAAAGTTCGCCGCATGGGAGAGATTCTGGATTCCCTCACGTCTCCAACAAACAACTTTCCCCCCCTTTCCCGATTTCCCATTTTCCGCACCGAATCGCCATCGTATCTTCAAACCACACCAGCGATTCCCGGGCGCTTCCGCAGCTGCACATGGATGAGTACACGCCGTGGCCATCGGACGAGAGTACCATCGTCGAGAACCCGCCATGCTGCTGCTTCTGCTCCGTCGGCCACTCGCAAAAGAGACTTCAGCGCCCTCCGCCCGCTCCCGAGCGCCGCGCGACGCCTCGACGAGGCGCCGGAATCACCAAGGAGCCTCTGCGCAACCTCGCGGTGCGCATGGAGCGCGGCATTCCCAGCAGAATCGTCACCATCAAGAGCACCATCACGGGCATGGGATACAAGGAGAGACAGTACGTCGTGTTCGGCGCGGACATCATCGGATGGCTCATCGGAGACAGTCGCAGCAATGTTGAGACTGCGGAGGAGGCCGGCATGATCGGCCAGCAGCTGCTGGACGGCGCGTACATGCGGCGCCTAAGCCGGAAGCGCGGCAGCTCGCGCGCCACGGTGTATCCTTTGGGGAAATCCACCTTCCGAGGCGGCGCTTCCGTGTACCAGTTTTGCGCCGAGCACTGCAGTGACTACCTGCTGCACGTGATCCCCTTCGGCTGCACGCCAGACGTGCACGACAGGACGCTGGGCTACGTGGTGCTGCGCGTCGGGGGGCAGCAGAAGACCTCCGACGTCATCGAGAAGCACAGCATGATCAACGGCCAATACGCGCGTCTGCAGCGCTTCGTCTTCGGCGTGAGAGACCCGCAAGCCGAGCAGCTTCGAGTGGAAGGCTTCCTGTACCGCAACTTCTCCAAGGACCTCTTCTTCGGCACCGCCCACGCCGGCCTCACCGACTTGCAAGTGCTGTCGCACGGCGAGATCGAGAAGTGGCACCAGCGAGTCACCACGTATCACCACGCGCTCCTGGCCAGTGGAGACTCGGGGGAGCATCTGGACGACGAGACCAAGGAGGAAGCCGAGGCGGACTCCTCGGGGCCCGACGACCTCGTGGCCGAGATCCTCCAGGACCCGGAGAACACCGTGTGCAAGCCGACGCTGCACGAGTTTCGCATGGCGTTTGGCCAGCTGGGTCCCATGGGCGACGCCAAGATCCGCCTGTGCATGAAGCTCGAAAGAATCGCCGGCGGGCGAGAGCTGCCGCTGGCGCCTGCGTCCGGCGTGTTTCCCACCGATCAGAAGCTGAGGCTGCACGCGCACGTCTTCGAGATTCGCGACGTGCAGGAGAAGACCACGTTCGCGATGGGCATGCGCTGGGGCCAGGCGCTCGGGCTGAGGTACGACGTCAAGGTCCGCGTGCTCGCCAGGAACGGCGAGATCGACACGGACTACACCAGCAAGAGCCCCGCGGGCGACGCCGCCTGGCCGGTGCTGCGGACCGGCACGCCGGAGGGAGAGCTGCTTGAGCTGGAGCTGAAGCACTGCAATCGCAACGTGGACATCATCAGCATCGTGGTGCTGCAGAAGCTGCCGAGTGACACCGAACTGAGCGCCATCGGCATGGGAACGCTTCAGGTTCCCCTGCGCGAGATTCTGCTCGTCGAAGACGAAGCGACGTCGACGACCGAAGCAACGTCGACGACCGAAGCAACGGCGACGAACGGCGTCGAGCGGCTCTCCCCGGTGAGGTCGACAGGCAGCGAGGCCGAGAGGCCGCCTGTGAGGAGAAGGCCGTCAAGGCCGTCCTTTCCGAGGCTGGGCCCTTTGCCCCTGGCCGTGGAGGCAAAGTGGCTTCCCGTGTCGGTGACCACCACCCACCGCGGTCGGCCCCTGCGGATGCAGAATGGCCACGTGAGGATCGCCCTGTGGCTGAGCATGGCCGACACCAAGCTCCTGAGCGAGTGCCCCGAGACCATGGGCGCCATGGGGCTGAGCGAGAAGGCGCGCAAGGAGCTGCCGGCGCCGCTGTCCATCCCCTGCCTGGAGAAGAACGTCGCCGTGGGCCTGTCCCGCCTTCGCTTGGCCTTCCTCGGACCGGGTGCGGATGCCGCGGCGCACGGGGATCCGAACCTCGGGGAGTTCACGACGCTGATGGGCGCCTTCCACAAGGAGCTTCGGCTGAAGAATCCGCGAGCCACCGCATGGCACCACGACGATGCCCGCGTGCTGCAGCGGGAGGTGTTCTACACCATTCCGCGCAGCGCCCTCATGCCCGAGAGCCGCATCCACGAGGTCCATCGTGTCATCCTCGACGATCCGAACGCGCTGGTCGTCGACATCACGATCCACGCGCCGGAGGTTCCGTATGGCTCCAAGTTTGTGTCTCACGTGCAGCTCGCCTTCATCCGACCGATGACCAATCCCCAGTCCCGCGTGGAGATGCGGGTGACGGCCGACGTGAAGTACAAGCATGGCGGCCCGCCGGCGTGGCTGCGCGGTCAGATCCGAAGCAGCACGCAGCGGGAAACGCACAGGACATGGGAAGTCTTCGCGGAGATCGTGAACGCGGCGGCGTCGGGCAAGCGCAAGCGGACCGTTCGGTGCAAAGGCTGCGGGTCAAGCTTCCTGCACGAGCTGCTCGTGCTGCTCGCGGCGATGGCAGTGCTCTTCTTGCTCTTCTTGTGGCCCCGTTCCCTCCTGCACGTTCTAAGGCAGGTGGTCTCGTCGATGGGCCGGCGCCGGACGCCAACAGACCTGGACCTACACCCCTGGGATCAACCTGTCGGGGCTGTCCTCCAAAATGGATCGTTCTTGTATTAGGTGAAGCCAAACGTGCACGATCTCGCTTTAGAATGCGCTGCAAGGCCAGGCGCTAGACGGAGAATACAAGTAGCAAAGAAAAGAGAGGAAGGCGAAGGCGCTGGAGCTTGGCGTTCGTAGAAGAGATAGAACCTGTTCTCTCGCACCCTGAACCAGATAGTATACGGAAACCTCAGAGGCGCTCTCGATACGAGTTACATTGCGTTGCATTGCGTTGCGTTGCGTTGCGTTGGGTTGCGTTCTATACGCACGGTGAAGCCTTGAATCGCCAAAAGAAATACAGTTTTAGAGCACAACGTCTGGCTTCAGTTTGCATTCTTCTCATTCTTCTCTGGGGACGGGGCCCCAAACGAAGCAGCTGGCTCCGTCTAGTCTTTCGCTTGCGCATGCACGGGTGGTGCACCTCGCTCGCAAGATGTCATCCAAGGGCAGCGGCACGGGAGCCCGCGCGAGGCCGCTCGGCGCTTCTGGCGCGTCGTCGCCTACAGCTCGTCGCCATACAAGGCCGCGCCATCTTCGTATCCTTTTTGCCACATGTTGATGACGTTCTGGAGGCCGCAGCACGGCTTGCCTCCGAGGTCGCCGCCGAAGAGGCCGAGGAACTTGTTGATGCCGCCGAAGAGCGTGTACATGGCGTTGTTCGCGAGGCTCCTGGTCACGACGAACTCGCGGATGGGCACGGCGAAGACGAAGCCGGGGTAGTTCTCGACGCGGTGCCAGTACCAGTCGGGGTTGAAGAGCAGGTCGCCCGCCTCGACGTCGGCGTACTGCAGGGGCAGGTGCGGCAGGATGTCGGACATGTCGTAGCGGAAGGTCTGCACGCTGACCTTGCCGTTGATGGCCGGCTGCATGTAGAGGGAGTACTTGGGGTCCATGAAGTACCAGCGTTTCTTGCCGACCACGAGGATGAACCAGTTGCTGGCCATCGCGCAGTGCCAGCTGGTGCCCGTGGTGAGTCGGCCGTCGTTGATGGGCACCTTCTCCTGCCCTTCCAGCGGGCCATACTTGCTGCCATGCGCCGCCACGAACTGCGCCGTCTGGTAGGCCAGGTGGTAGGGGCCCCCGAAGCCCTCGTAGATGCGGTCGAGGTCCAGGTCGTCCTTCACCACCTCGTTGATGTGCTTGGACACCTCCGTGGTGGAGTAGTTGGAGTGGAAGAGGAAGCGGGACTTGACGGGGAAGAACAGCGCCTTGGGCTCCGTGCCGTTGCGGATGCGGTTGAAGGCGTCCCCAAAGCTCAGGGGTACCATCTCATGTTTGGGCACGGCCAGAGACGCGTTCTCGTACACGGGCACGGTGAGATGGCCCATGCGCGAGGGCAGATAGTCCGGACTGTCCCAGTTCTCCACGCCTTTCGTGCCCTTGAACAGGCCCTTGACCAGCACCGGCTTGCGCCAGTTCTCCGTCGCTCGTCGCAGCTTCTCATAGCTGTAGTCTTCGGCGCTCATCTGCGGAATCTCCGTCGGCTGGTACTGCGCAGGAGCAAAGATACGCGTGGTCAGCGCCGCAAAACCCGCAGGCTCCACGCCGCTGAGCCGCGCGCCGACTCACCGTGACGCTCTTGTCCAAGCGCACGTACTTGCCGTTGGCGTAAACCACGTTGAAGAAGTCCCCCAGCGGCAGATGCACGTTGGCGAGCATGTGGCGCATCGGTTCTCCATTACTCCACAGGCGATAGGCGCAGAACAGCACCACCGCGCCGAAGAAGTACACGATGCGCTTGAGCACCACGCCCAGAGTGCTGACCTTCATGCCGGAGCCGACGTGCGCGCGGTGCGAGAGGGCGTTTGAGTTTGAGTTTGAGTTTGACGGCCGGACGCTCGCGGCGGATTCGAACCACAAAAAACGCGCCAAAATGCGGCCACTGATCTCCGCTCCGCGTCAACGGCGGAAGTTTAAAAGCGCGATGCATTTCTTGTCAAGCTGTGGCAGAAGTCGATGGCGAGCAGCGTCTCCACTTTGAGGCCAGCCATCTGCACTCCACGCCCCTGATTGGTGGGACACCGTGAAACAAAATGTGAATTCAAGAAAGTGGAGCAACTTGTGCGTTCCATTTGACCTGAACTACGGCCTGGACAAGGATCGACCAAGAAGGAGAATCAGGCTGCCGGTTGCCACGCTCCTACTCTGGTACTGCAGGCCAGCACAAAGAGCGTAGCACTCGGCCAGGGATGTTTGGTACTGCGCATCCAACGGAAGCAGTGCGACCTGCTGCAGATCCACACACTCAGAGATGTTCACGAATGAATGGTATGTGTTCTCTCCTTAACGCCAAAGTGCTCCCGTTTGCCGGGATTGGGCCACTCCGAGCAGCTTCTTCGACCACAAGATGGCACAGCGAGGTGTTCACTTAAGATGTCGGCGCCGTGCAGTCGTCGGCATCCAAGCATTCCAATGGGGTGCACACAGAAGTCGTGGACCTCCTCCTTGCCGCCGGGGTAAGGAAGTCTCTGGTTCTGGTGGAAGAGTGCCCTAGCATTTCGCCGTGCAATCGGCGTCTGTGGAACTCGCCGCGCTTCTTGTGAAAAGTGGAGCGGACATGGAGCGATGAGCCGATAAGGCATTGCTCAATTGTCTGAATAATTACTTGTAATCGTGCTTCTCCTTGAATAGCTCCCTGTTTGCCTTCCTTCCCGCCTTCCTATCCGTTGTCCAGAAAATGAGCTTCGACAGCTACTTGCTCGCCTTGAGCGTATTGAAAAGCCCTAAGACTCTCAAGGCTCTTGATGTACTGATTCACAGAGGGCCTATCTCAAGCTCTGAAGGCGCTCTAACCGAAGGGTGCGAGTTTATCGTCTTTCCCAATAACGAAGGGGCTTCTATTGCTCCCGTGGAAAATCTCAAAGCCATTCCAGATCCCGGCACTGTAACCCCGACTGGCAACGTAGGGAGAAAATGTCCACGTCAAGCGGCCTTTGGCTGCAAGACAACTACGGCGATCATGCCGCCGTTGCCTTTCCCCGATCGTGGGGCTCGGCAGGCTTTGACCCTTTCTGAGAACGGCCGCAAGCGAAACCCCCGCTACCACCAAGAAAGTTGTCAAGTCACTAAATCGGCGAGCAAAGAACTGGGGAAGGTGTTCACTAAACACTTCATTGAGACCCAAGATCACCAGCAGAAGATGCCGGTCCAGCACGTTCTGACCACCCATGCCGATCACCCGATTCAAGCAAGACAGAAGGGCAAACTCCTGGCGTGCAGAATCTACCACCAGAAGTGCAGCGATGAAGTATACGGCGCCGCCGAAGCCACCGTAAAGGGCTAGCTGAGCTATCCCTGTAATTACAACCAGCGCTACAGCGTGAGGCAAGCGATAGGGGCCCCAATCTGTACTAAGAGTTCCTAAGTATTCGAGTGTGGTACGCCAAATGAAGAAAGCGCGTCTCGTCGTCTTTCTTCGACCGACAGCGCTGACTCCATCGTAAATGCGAAGCTCATCTCCTTCCTGTGCTCCATGGCTCGGGTCACCCATACGGCTAGCTCGGTCTGTATTTGATAACATGCTCTCCCGACTTGAAGGAAGACGTGGCTCGCCTTCAAAGGTGGCTCTGAAAGCCATCGTTCCGGACTTTGAGCAACTTTCTACCCC
Source organism: Pinguiococcus pyrenoidosus (assembly GCA_019677205.1). Classification (NCBI taxonomy): domain Eukaryota; class Pinguiophyceae; order Pinguiochrysidales; family Pinguiochrysidaceae; genus Pinguiococcus; species Pinguiococcus pyrenoidosus. The sequence continues at coordinate 2,203 of JAAMXY010000496.1, read as the reverse complement.
CACCACTCCATTTCCAACAAGAATCGATATCGGAAGGCACTTCTCCACTGCTTTCAGACTCCCGACAACCACAATCACGGAACTCTCGGCTTTGTGGAAGCTTGATTCGACCTCGATCCAAATTGGGACGTCTTGTGGAACGCATTTCGATATGACTCTGTGAACCTTCGCGGACCACCAACACACATCAGGCACCTTGCCAGCTTCTTTGGCGAGAGCTGGACGAGGCTTCGCTGGGGACTCTTCGTATGTGGCTTTCCTTTGAAGTTTCTTCATAACCGCTCTCTTTATCAAATTTTTGGTGCTTTCGGTTCTTTTCGTCGAGCTGGCTTGTAGTTGCTCGAAACTAGGGACGTCAGCGAAGTCCGCGTGCGTTCTCGCCCATGGAATCCATTTGTCCATCTGGTTTTGTGCCACGGAAGACATGAGGCGCATGGCTGCATCAGTGTAGTTTCTATCAGACTCATTAGGACTGCGTATGTATCCATGGAACTCCCCTCTGCCGGCAACGATAAATTTTCGGAGACAGGGGTGCTCATCATCATACCGGACTAACGCGTCGGCATCGAAGCTACACCCCTTTCCCTTGAACTTGAGGAACATGAAGGTCCCCGGGCGCAATGGTTGCTTCTTGTCGTTCCTCCAAGCATCGAAAGCTTTGATTCCTTTTGTGTTTTCCTCGTGAAAGTAGGTAATGTCCCTTCGAATGAAAACTTGCCCTGTATCGACACTCCTGTCACCTGGCCTCTCGTCGCCGGAGACAGTGTCACAGGTGACAACCGCGTCAGCCCGCTCTCTCTCGACGAGAGCGGCATATTCATCTTTGGAGGCAGCACCGACAAAAACGATCTCACTGTCCGTGAGGTCCCCATCCATGACCTTGACGTGTGTGACGACGGGGTCACGAGAACCCCGCGACTTTGCAAACGGCGAGATCAGAGGGACCGGTATCCCGACAAGTCGATGCATGTCCAATATCTTCTTGATGCCATCGTCGTGAAGGCGTGAGTCAGATCCCTCTCTGCCTTCTTCTTGTATCCTCCTCTTCATGTGCATCTGCTGTACTTCGCTAAACTGGTTCGCGGCCAGTTTAGACAAAGGTACCGCCCTGTCCATGAGGACTGGAATTCGTTTTCCCCCTTCCCAATGTGATAGGGTCGCTCGCCCAGGCCAGCGTTTCAGCTTTCCTGTGATGATCTCGTTGTAGAAGAGCTGTTCTGGATGTTTCAATTCTGAAGTAGTGCCCTGCTCGACATCTGTTCTGTTGTGGATGCGACGCAGGACCAAATCGCCTTCCACATTCGTATCGTGTCCGTAAAGCGGGTTTGTTGTGGTGTTCGGAGCTTCCCTCTCACCCAAACTACGTTTTGTAGAAGGGAAGTCATCTCTGACATATTCGTCTGCCTTGACCTCGAGGATTGATAGGTCTTCCGAACACTCCATGCTACCACCCTCCTGAATCCGAAGCACCGTCTCCTGCAACGCCGTTGTCGAACGTCGACAGGCACAACGACCGTAGCAGAGACGCAAGGGAGGGGGGGGGGGGGGGCTCCGACCGCTTGCAGCCACTCTTCTGCGAAGGTGTGGAAACACAGGGGCTGAGCTAAACCTCGCACATGATAGATGATTGGGATGCACTGCGGCAACTCTGCAACTCGTTGTCTTGACGAAATTTGTTATTCTCGACCAAATGAACCAATCATCGGCCAGAAGCTGAACACCTCTCTACAGAGGCCTTCATTAGATTTGGATTTTTAAAATTAAAATTTAAATTATTGAAAATCACCAATAGGAACTCAGAAGAAGCAGGCACGAAATTGCATTTGGTCCAACTCTCCTCTGTGCAGCTAAACCTTTCCTGCATAATATAAGTCCAAGGGCCAAACGCAAGTACGGCAACGGTCGTCCGGACTCTCATCGCCGTCGAGGAGTTGTTCGGAGTAAGCGGAGAGCCTCAGAGCTCTTGCAAGCTTCGCGACGCTGCTGACTGGCACTCCCTCGAGTCTTGCAAGTTTCCTCGCAGACCCGTTGTTCGGGTTTAAGCTTGCAAGCGCGGCGCGTCGAACGCCCAGGACTTTGCTTTGCTTGTCAACAAGATCCGTGCTCTTCATGTGGATCAACTGTTGAAACTAAAGACGAAGTATCAAAACATGCAGATGCACGCGTGGCCAAAAAGTTTCGAGTACCTATCAGTATGGGCTTG
>JAAMXY010000492.1:0-14811 GCA_019677205.1 Pinguiococcus pyrenoidosus | reverse complement strand
ACCCACAAGCGGAGCCTCTCATCCGCTCCTGTCCTTTGGGCGCCGCAAGCGCCGCGGGGGACTCTCCGTCTCGGCCGGGCATGGCGTCGAATGAGGGCCATGGCTTCGCGCGAGGCGATGCGGGCGACTATGCCATTCTCGTGGTTTTCTTCATCTTCGTTCTGCTCACCGTTTTGGTGACCGCCAGTACAATTCGGGGCCACCTTGACCACCTTTTGTACCCCGATTTGCAGATAACCACTCTGCGGTAAGTGAACGCGCACGCATACGCGAGGCGGACGCAGCTCGTCTCACGCAGGAGAAGAACAGCCAAAGGCCCTGAACTACTTCATCTTTCCTTTCCCTTCTTCTGGCGCAGCATTGTTGCAGTATGTCCCATCTTCAGCGTCCTCCTGTGGGTGTCGCTGGCCGCCCCGGAAGCGCGAATCTTCATTGAGGTGCTGATGGGCATCTACGAAGGCTATGTGCTGTACTGCTTCTTTGCGCTCATGGTAAGGCCAGGCGTGGCAGAGCCAGTGCGAAGAACGAAGTTGAACATGCGTCCCCAGGTCCTCGTCTGCGGCGGAAAATCTGCTGCAGTCAGCCGGATTATGCAGCGGGGCAGTCCCTTTAGCATTCGGTGCTGCCTCCTGTGCGATCTGAAGACCTACAAGGTGAGGGCGCTCGCTCGTCCTTGGCAGCAGGTCACCAGCGATACTAGCTAACGCGGCGGACCCTGCAAACCGTAGAATGCAGAGGATCTGCTGCTGGGCCTGGAGAGATGCGTGCAGCAGCTGTCCTTCGTGAAGCCCTTTGTGATCTTTGTGGTTGCCGTTTTGGTGGAGACTGGCGTTCCGCGGGCGCAGCTTCTCCGAGCCGCGGCAGTCGTGCCGCTGGTCTTCGCACTCATGGGCATCGTGCAGACGTACTTCATTCTGAAACCAGCAATGGCAAACATGGCGATGGAAATGAAGTTCTTGACCGTGAAGGGACTGGTCGCGCTACTTGCGGTCCAGCAGCTGGCCATCAATGTGGCCCTCACGTTCAACACGATCCCCGAGGAAGAGGGCTACTCCCAGGAGCAGGAAGCGCAGCGGATCTACGCGATGTTTGTGATTTGCGAGCTGGTGCTGTACAGCGTGCTGATGAAGTGCGTCTTCACGCCAGAGATGTTCGAGGGAGTCGAGGGACCCATGCACGAGGCTCCCAAATCGTCCGTGATCAGTGCGCGCACGGCCTTCCTGATTAGCTTGAGATTCTGGCGCGTGATGGCACCGATTGAAGAGAAAGACCAGACCCTTGCGAAAAGCGCGATTGAGGAATTGGAGCTCCTAACTAAATCATAACATCAATCTGATTTCCTGTATTCTACGTGTCGGAAATGCCTGTAAACGTGAGCGTCAGCAGGCGTCCCGCAAAGCCGTGGCGGCGCTCGGGACCCACCCGCGAGCTTCATCGCCACTGCCTCGCACCTCCACCAACTCCACCCGATGCTTCCTGAACCTTCACGTTGCGATGTCCCGGATGCGCTCACGCTCGCGCCCAGTCGGCAAGGACGGGCACGTCTGTGCGGGCGATGATGGCCGGCGCTGGTCGAACGCACGGAAGGCAGGTCTTCCAAATCAGCCAGGAACTATTCGGACGACTTTCATTAGCTAAGCACACGACTGGACATTCCTTTCTTCACCGCGAGTGCGACCGTGTTCGTGGCTGCGCTAAAGCATTTTCTGCCTTTCAACTTCCTGCTGATCACACTCGCGATGTCCGCCCGCACGTCGAGCGGGAAAAGTACAAAAACCAGAGCGCGCCAGACTGGCATCCGTTTCTCGGATGGGACATCTTGCGCTTCTTTATACGATCTTGCCTTCTGTCGCGCCTCGGGATGAGGAGAATGGGACATTCTCAAGTGCGGCTTCTGGGCCGTCTCCGCGGGAGCGCCGGTCTTATCCGGGACCATGCACTCCTCGGAATCGTCCGCGAAGTTGGCATACGACGTCGCTCGCTTCGGATTCTTGTAGGCTAAGCTGGTGTAGTCCGTGGCTGGGAAGCACGCGTAGAACGCTAAGGACGCCACCAGCATCTCGACGCAGACTAGCGTGTCTTGAATCCCCTTCGCGATGTGCTCCTTGCGTTTGAATGCCGTGTCGTCGATCCAACCTTGATGCACCATCACGTGGATGATGAGGCCCTGCCACCAGCTGAAGAACACGACGCCTTTGATGCAGAGGAATTTGCTGAACGGATCTATGTGCACCAAATCCTTGTACGCCGCGTGATAGAAGAGCACGAGAGTATACAGCGCCCAGGTTTGCGATATGCAGTTTGCGCACGTGAACCAGAAGTACGCGCTTCGGGGGTGAAAGAAGCCTTCCTCAAACAGTCCGAAAGAATAGAGAACGCACGTCGCAAGCGACACGGTCGATCGCACGACGACGTACTGCAGCGCGCCGAGCTTGCAGTTGAGGAGGAAGTCTTCTCCCATGGTCCACGGTGCAAGGCAGCAGAAGGGCGGCTTGTGCACTCCGATGCGCGCTGGCTTGATCGCCAGCTTGGCCGACAGGATCTGATCGTCCCCTAGGTAGCTAATCAGATACTTTAGAAAGCAGTAGATAGAAAAGGCCTCGTAGGATTCCCGCAGCATCTGAATGTACAGAGCCAGGTGGTTGAAACTGAGGGACACTAGGCTCACTAGACCAAAAAGAGGCACCATCGCGATGATGCGAACAAGAGCGCGCTGCTCCGAGGGAGACCGAAAATTCTTCAAATGCTGGAAGATGTGCGTGAAGGCCACCGGCAGCATCAGCAAGACGAACACCGTCCCGATCAGGTGCCGCAGCTCACTCCCGCTAAACCCGGCGAGCGACAAGGACGCCGGAGGCTGCAAGAGCCGCTCCATTCGCTCTACGTCACCGGCTATACGCATCTAACTGCAGAGTGCGGTGAAGAACGAATCGAATTAGACGACGAACGGCCCTGTTCTGCGGGCACAGAAGGTTTCTTTGCCGCGCGTTGGCTTTCTCTTCCCAGGAGACATCTGAATTGGACAAGCGTTGTCGACTGCACGTCTTCCGTCACTTCTGACATCGACCGTTGGCTCAGCGGCCGTGAGAGCGCTGCACAGCTTCAGACTATGGAGAACGCCCGCCGCATGCGCGTGCTCAAGATCAGAGATTGAACGTCTGCTCGGGACGCTTGGCACAGCTCTTACAGAACAGAACTGCAGACAAGCCCATCCCATGCACATACTGCACAAGCAGCGCACCGCGGCGGAAGCATACTCGAGGACAGTGCGGCTGTGCGAAAGACTTCCGCGCCGCTTTTCCCCATCGTTCTGAATCCCACGAAGCTCTCACCTGTGTCTCATTCTGAGGCGCATCTAGCGCGCGCAACCCACGCGCAGCCTGGCCAGCCGGTTTCCTTGAGAAGCGAACAGCAGAAGATCGGGCGGATCGACGCGCTTCGGAAGCCGGATGCGCGCTTCGTCGCGTAACAGAGATTTGGCCCAGAGATGGCTTGGCGCGTCCAGCGACAGCTCGGCACTTCCCTTGCGCACAACAGTGGTAGCTACTGTTCGCTGCAGTCCTTCTTGCTTTCGCTGGCGTGCCGTCCGATTGGGCAGCCGTCAAGAGAAGTCGTGCTTTCAACCAATCACGTGTGAGAAGGCTTTGGAGGAATCTGCCCAGTGTAAGCATAGCATGCACGCATTGCTGGAAAAAAGTCCGGGATCTGTTCGGTTTCGTTCCGGACCCAGAACATTCGCACTTGGCTGCCCTTGCACGGCTGCTGCGCGCTTGTTTGGCCATGCAACGGACCAAGCTGCCAGCCGAAGCTCCGAAAAGGTGAAGCATCTGGTGGGGCTGCTCCACTTGGTGTCCTGGCCACCCTTCCCTCGCTTGGTCCGCTCAGATGGGCGCGGGAGCCTCGGCGGGGACTGCTGTGGAGGACGTGGCCTTGCACAGCAGCGACAACGGCGCTGCCCTAGAGTCTGCCACGCAGACTGCCCACAATGCCCTGGAGACGGCCTCTGAGGATCTTGTAGCCGGTACGAGGGGCTCCAGCAAAGGCCTTTGAACTCCACGTGCAAGAGGGCCGGCCGCTGGGCTGCGGCTGCGACGCTCCGTCGAAGACGGAGCCCCGCTGAGGATCGTCTGCAATCTCACTAAAGCACCTTCACAATCATCAGGGGTCTCTGATGGCGTGACCAGCACCGCTCCTCTCGTCGCTTCGGTGGTGGCGGCAGCTCCCGAGGAGTGCAGAGAACAGGTACGCTCAGCGTCGCCTTTGCGTAGGAATCATGCTTGCCACAGCAGCGCGATACCACAGCACAGCGATAAAGATGCGACGTTGTGTCCCAAAGATATCTCAGCTCTTCAGCACGGTCAGCGATGCCCTCTCAGAGAAGCAGATAGCGGCTGCCGCACGGGAGGCCCAGGCGGCTATTTCTGCCGTGGATGGGGCCGAAGCCACGCGTGCTCTGGCCACCGTTGGAGCTGCGATCTCGTCGGCCGCGGACTGTGCCCCGGAAGTCCTTGCTGCCGTAGGCCTCGCTCTAGCTGGAGTAGCCGAGCACTTGCCGTACATCTCAATTGCCGCCGGAGCTCTTGGTCAGTGCCGCACCAACGCCCATGAACTCCTGCCGGTGCCCTCACCTCATGCCCCCCCCCGACCAACCAGGAGCGATGGTCCTCACCTTTCAGATGTCCAAGGACGACGACAAGAACGTTGCAACGGTGCTGCTGTGGTCGTCTTCTGTCAAAGACTGGCTTCTTCTGGTGGCAGGCCGTGTAGAGCGATCGGCTGCAGCGTCCACGGTAAGACGCGTAGCTGATGCAGGTGCATGCCGGATGTGTTGCAGCTCAAACGGGAGAGCGATTTTTCGCGACAGGCGCCTCTCTTTGAAGCCCTTCAGAATCAACTACTTGTGATGTGCGAGCAGATGGAAAATCACAAGCAGCGGGGACGGATCACGAAGATGCTTCTGTCCACGTCCTTCCGACGAGACTTCGAACGTGCGAAGACGACAGTCCTGGAGCTGAAGGCGACTCTCAGGGACTTCCTCGACCAAGAGTCTCAGGACGCTCAGGAGGCCAAGCTAGAAGTGGTGAGGCCTTCTACGAACGACACATCAACAGCTGCCCGCGGGGAGAAAGAACGGGGACGTCTGACAACTCCATGATGACGATCAGGTCTCGCAGCAAACCCTGCAGGTGGCGGAGAAGATGGACACCATCGATACGCAGCTCGACTCCATCCGCGCGATGCTGCAGGCACAGGCGAAGGCGCAAGCCGATCGAGAAGCGGAGGAGAGGGCCCGTGAGGTGAAGCTGGATGTGTCCGAAGAGGAAGCCGTGTTCTCGCAGATCCAGAAGGCCGCGGGCGCTGCCGGGGACGAAATCGCCTTCCAATACTTCGTCAAGGCGTTTGAGGCCTTCTTCATGAAAGGCGTCAACATGCACCCGGATGCGAAGCGTGGTCTACGCATCGCCCTGGATACATCGGGATCTCGCAACATACACCGCACGGACTTCTATAAGTTCTGGAGCGCATGGAAAGAGAGCAAACTGCCAGTCGAGGACTATCTGCTAAAGGTTGCAGACGAAGCGCCCCCGACGCTCTATGCGCAGGCAGAAGGCTTGGCAAAAATCATGCACGTGCAAGTAAGTGCTTTCCTCTCCTTCATGGCGACGTCCAGAGTAGAGCACGCTTGACAATCCTGACACGCTTAACAATCCTAACAATCTTGACAACCCCGCGGGAGCAGGCACAGGAAGTCGCCCGCGATGCCGCCACGAAGGCATCGGTATTTGGTGCGAAGGCCGCGGGAGCGGTGAACGAGATGCTCCAGAGCAGGGACCTGCCCGCAAGCAGCTTCCTTGCAAAGTACGCGTCGCAACCAGCACAAGCTGCCGTGTAGCACCCCGCACCTCCCGCGAAAGAGAGCTCGACGGCCAGAAAGCTTGCGAGCGCCAATCAAGAGTCCTGGTCCGCACTACAAGGGCCATCAAGGGAAAAGGAAAAGCTAGACATCCCACCGGGGCCAGGGACGCAGCGTCTCCACTCCTCGGCCACGGAACTTATCACCCCGAGTTCCGAAAAGATACTATCAATGCCAGCAGCGTCACAGTTTGTCCGAATAAGTAGCCCATGTCATCCGAACAAAAGAATTGTAACTAGAAGCTTCCGACGGCTGCCATTTGCCTACAAAACGCGCTCTTGTGCCCACGGAGCGCCTCAAGCCTTTGTCAGCAGCCGCACTCCCCCCAAGACCATCGCAATGTTTGCGAGAATGGCGGAAACGAGGAACGTCACGGGGAACATTGCCGCGACCCTCGCGTCGGTTCCGATGTAGGCCCACAAGACAAGTCCCGCTACGCCGGTGAGCCTCAGCACTTTCCTTTGGAAGAGAAATGTCGAGGCGTCCAGCCTGGAGTACCGCCGTGTGAGTCGACGCTTTTCGTAGCAAAGCAATGCATTCGCAGTGAGGTGCGCCAGCTCACCTGCCACGCTTGCTTGCGTCCCAGAGGCTGTAGCAGGTTGCTGCTTTCATCAGATCTGTGCCTGCGCCCGTGAGATGCGACATGCCGATCTGTGCTCCAACTGTCGGTGCCGACGCGGCCACCGCGGAGGCAATGGCTCTCAGGAAGACGCGCGCGGTGAAGAAGATGGTCGTGAACCGATACAGGGTCTGCAGCCGGAAGCGCGGCAAGAGGTCCGAGAACGCCTGCGAGACCTTGGTGGAACCCGAGCGAATCGCGGAAAAGAACTGCTCCGACGCGAGGTGCCAGGGGAAGGAAGAACAAGAAGATGCCGGTGAGCTTGTGGTGCCCTTCTGCCACATGCAAGAAGCTCCGTACCTTCGCAATGTCCGCGAAGAAGAGCGCCCAGAGGCTCGAGGTCAGCAGCTCAGTTGCCTGCTCCCCCGGCTGCTTGTCATCCACTTGCGAGGCGATGAAGACGCGCGCGCATACCATCGTGAGGCCAAAGTACGTGGCCGCGACACAGGCGGCGGAGAACCGCCCGGCTGCGTCGTGGACGGCCGTCCAGACCCAGCGGTTGAAGAACAGGAGGAAGGCCCACGTGAGAGCCAAGTTCAGCCTCTGGTAGGTCTCGGACTGCAATCGCGGGAGCCCCACCCTCGCCGCTCCGTGCACCACTTTCAGCGCGGCCGCAACCGGGAGGAAGGTGTGGAGGAAGAGACTGCCCACCGCGCATTGCAGCGGCAAAGAAGCCGGTAGCGTCATGCCGCTCTCCGTCACCAACAAGCTAATTGGGAAGCTATCTCGCGCCAGAAAGAGAAGCGATGGTACTCCCGAGAAGATGTACGCGAGCGGGAAAGCGCCGGCCACGTTCGACTCGGACGGCTTCTCCGCTTCCGGCGCCGAAGGCTGCACGGGCAACTCCGGAGATGGTCCGGGCACGCTGCCCTCCTCTCCAGCCTGACTCCTGATGGTGAGGAAGGGCCTCTTCACCGGCCGCACGTACATGAAGCCCGAGGCAGTGCCTGCCAGAATGAAGAGAGAGGCAGCAAGCCGCCGAAGGTTTGTCATCTTTCACGTGCGCTTTGCCGCACGGCGTGTATCCGGGAAGAAGCGCTCCGGCGCCACGCTTCAGCTCGGCCCCTTCAAAAGAGGAATGCGCGCTGCAAGGACGATCTGGAGGAGGATCTTAAGATGCCGTTGTCTGGGAAAATGGGCTCCTTTGGCGCCAAAATGCGGGGTTCAGGACGGGTGCGTTTGCGTATCTTCCGAAAGCTGAGGTGAAGTTCTCTGGGAATCGTCATTTTGGAATGCATTTCATGTATTTGAAAGCAGCTGTGATCCAATGGACCGATGAGCTGGATGAAGTTGCCCCAATGATCAACCGAGCTTGACATGAAATAAAGCTGCAGCCGCGTCCTACGCGCCAGTCCGGGTTTAACATTTCCGCGTCAAGGTGTACGAAAGCTTGCCGTTCAAGGATGTCAGCCAATCAGGCGGAGCTATGCACACTCTATTTCGCCATGAAGTAGCTCCGCGAACCTCACGGATGACGGATAACGATTTCGCTGAGACATCAACGCCAACAGCGCCTCCGCACCTCTCCGCCTCTTTGAGGCGCTTTACGCCACTGGTCGCGTCTTCCAACTGGGCCCCACACGTAAGATACATTTTTGGATACCGGTCGAAGCCTCGCCGAGGTATTGACGGGGCAAAGGAGCTGTGGCCCCCGTGGAGTTCGCTTGCGCCCGGACTAGCTCCGAAGGACGCGCGAGATGGGTGGCCTCTCAGGCTTGGTGTCCGGCGCTGGCGCCAACTGGCGATCGCGCGTGAACAAGATGCGTCACGAGACGCGGGCGCTGGACCGGCGGACCAATCGCCGCCGGAAGAAAGAAGCGAGGCGGATGGTCATCCAGACCCAACGCCGCGTCAAAGACGCTGGGAAGCTGGGACTGGACGGGGTCACTCCGTCCAAGTCCGGCTGGCGCCCTCAGTCAGCGGACAACAATGCCCTCCGGGGCGACTCCTCGCTGGCGCCAACGGAAAGTGAGCACTCTTCGTGTGACGACAGAGGTGCGTGGCGCTGCCCTCCGGCCGCTTCTGCTCTGCTGGGTAGTCAGAACCTGACGGCGCGAGTGTACTCGAGCAGGCAGCAAATCCCTGGAACTTTCGCAGGTCGTGAAGATCAAGACCCTGCTCACTCGGATTCGCCGGAAGCGCGCCGAGGAGTTGAAGAAGATTCCCATCCACGCGCTGCACAGAGCTGCCAAGGAAAACAGCTTCTCGGACATCCACCGGCTCTGCAAGAAAGGCGCCAATATGGAGAAGCGCTGGTACGGATGGACTCCCTTGAGCTACGCCGCTGCGCTTTCCAGTCACGACGCCATGACGGCCCTTCTCAACGCCGGCGCGGACGCGAACTGCAGGTAACTTCCCGAAGACCGCAGGATCCGGCAGGATCCGGCAGGGAACGGTGATGGCTAACGGAATGTGCCGTAGAGATGCTGATGGCTGGACGCCGTTGCACCTATGCTGCTGGCGGGGGGACGCCATCGGGCTGGAGATCCTCTTGCGCGCAGACGCGGCGGTAGACCTGCGAAACAAAGCAAAGCAGACGCCCTTGCAAAAGGCCGCGCAGTCCGGGATCTCCGACTTGGTCACCACGCTGCTCGAGGCAGGTGCGAATCCTTACCTCTGCGCGCCGTCGAAGAAGCACAAGTACTCGAAGCGAATCGAGACGATACTGAGCGAATGGTCCGCAAAGCATCCCAAGAGCGAGTACCAAGTCAGAGCAGCTTCGTCAAGGAAGGCCGTGAGCAAACGGGCGGGTGGACAGCCGGGCTCGCAGGATTGGCAAAGGGACCCAGTTGAGAGACTCCGAGAGGCGACCCAGAAGCTGGAAAGCGTGCTGCATGGCGCGCCCGGAAGCGACGCCGCGCAGGGGGCTCCTCAGAAGAACGACAACCAAGCTGAGCATCCGGAGGTGACGGTGCCGACCAAGCTTCCCGATGTCGAGGGCAGCACGCGCGGATCAGCGACGCCAAGCGACGCGTCCCAGGATGAAGAGTCGCCCTTGCCCATCTTCGCCTCACGGCCGGGATTCGAAGGGTACACCCGAAGTCCCCACGCCGTTGGCTTTGTCCGCCACCTGCGACGTGACGTCGCCGCCGGGCAGAAGGCGGGAATGGGAAGGCAAGCGCAACAGCTGGTGACCGAGGCGAAGACTGGCCGAGCAACGCCCCGGATAGCAGCCAAGGAGCCGCAGGAACCTTCTGAGCGCGTTTTCACGACTGTGACAACGAACCGAGAGAATGTGAAGCTCGTGAAAGTGCAGCTGCGTGCCTTGTTCGGGGACTCGTCGGCGGAGGCGAAGCGCTCTTCCGCCAAGAGGAGGACACGACGAGCGCAGGCGTGGAAGGCACCACAGAGAAGCCTCAGCGAGTGTGGAAAACGACTGAATTCACACCTCTTCTAGCTCTGAAAGAAGAAATGCTTTTCCATTAATCCAATTCTCGATACCTCTCCTCAAGGAGTGCGAGCTTTCTTCTCAGCGCAAGCCGGCGGCTCTTGTTTCGCCGTCCTCGAAAGCGCGGGTTCTCAAACCTGCGCTTCAAGCTGTCGATTCCACTCTGGATTTCCATTCTCCCTCGTCCGCCGAGACCTTCGGCCCTGCACTTCGAGCAGAACAGGTCGATCCCATGTCGCTGCGTACAAGCGTCACAGGCCATCACGAGCATCCGACATGATCTACACCGCACACCGTCTTGGAGTCGCACAGGGAGGACCAAGCGGGTGCCTGCCGATTCCGCAACATTTTTCCCACCGCATTCCTCGCAACTTCCTACTGCCAGCTTGGTCTCCTCTACTTTTCTTCTTATCGCAGACGAAATGCTGCCTGCTGTCCGCTCGCTCACATCTGCGGGTTTAGAGCTTTCTGAAAGCGCCTCGGGAAGGCCACGTCTTGACTCGCTTCCGTTCGCTGCGGAGGCAGTCGTCGTCGTGGTCGTCGCCGTCGCCGTCGTCGTCGTCTGCGCCTTGCCCTGTGGTGGTACCTCTACTCGATTGTCAAACACAAAATTCGAGCCACAGAAGAGGCCGGCCTCGCCATATTCCTCGAGGTATCGATGGATGCCGCCCTGCAGCTGCATCACCTTGCCGGCCGTCGACCCTGCACCGACCGCCATGTTGACGTACGCAGACGCCTTCTCGCAGCGCACCCCGCCCGTGCAATACATGAGGACCCGGTCAGCTCCTTGCAGCTCGTCGACATGCTCGTCGACCCAGCTGACAAACTCCCCGAACGACCTAGTCGCCCAGAGAAGCATCAGCCAACGCTCGCCACCTTCCCGGTGCGTCCTGTGCGGAGACGAACCTCGTCATGGGATTCGTAGCCCCGGTGAAGCGCCCCACGAGCTGCTCATAATGATTGCGGACGTCCAGGAGTATCGTGTTCGTGGCGCCCTGGCCGGAGAGCATGCCTTCCACCGCTTCGTGGAACTTTGCAGGACTCAGGTGGACGCCTCCTCTGGCCAGCGGCACGTCTGCGAGCGCCCCGCCGCTGCTCACCACCTCGGCTACTCGCTGCACGAGCAGCCCCTCCGGAAACACCTCTGCGGCGCTCTGATCTCCACAGGAAGACACTTTCCAATCGGTCCCCTTCGGCAACGAAGCGCGTTTTCGGGTGCAGAGCCTTAGGTGCGCCTCTGCGAATCTGGCGTCCGCTCATCAAATCACCTGGTAGCGCTCGTCAGCTTCCATGTGTGCAATGTACGCCGCCACCGCTGCCTCCGGCGCTGCGAGAGTCCCGTTCAGCCCCTCCGGCGCCACGCGAATGCGTCCACCGGCCACTCCCAGCCGCTCGCACAGGCTCTGCTGAGCCGCCACCTCTGCCTGCACATCGTCGATGGCCACGTATCTGTAAAAGAGCAGCACGGAGTCCGGCATGGCGGCGCAACCCGCGGGCGCGCGGACGGACGCGCGGGAGCGGACAGAGACGACGCCGCGGAAGTCGTCAACGCCGGCCCTTTGAAACGCCGCGAGTTGGATGAGAGGGCCGAAGCCAGCCACCTCACGAAAACGCCAAGAACGCTCCGAGGGAAGACAGATGCGGAGCTTGATCCGAGCGAGTCTCCTGGTGGCCGTCTGTGGCCTTCCGGCCCCGCGGCGTGGAGGGCGTAGCTTTCGCCTGCCCATGGCGCTGGGCACTCGCGCAGCCGCCCTGTTCAACGTGCTGCTCATCGACGACGACGAGGCACTGCTCAAGGCCGTGGGAGAGCTCGTGCAGGAACGCGGCTACAACGCGAGCACGGCGGCGTCCGGCGCGGAAGCGCTGTCCATCCTGCGAGCGTCGGATCCCAGACCGGACATCATCGTCTCGGACATCCGGATGCCTGGCTTGGACGGCTTTGCCCTGCTGCAGCAGGTGCGTCTCGCACTGTGATGTGTGTTTCTCTTGCATCAGCAACGACAACGACATCGCGCATGATAAGAGAGGCGTGCGGTTCATTTTACCATGGAGCCAATTTCCTGCCTAGGTTCGGGCCTTGCCGCAGTACAAGGACATCCCGGTGGTTTTTCTCACCGCGAAGGCGTTGACCCGGGTGCGCATCTTGCGTTGTCTTTGGCAGCTCATCCTCTGTGTACATGCATGCGCATAGATGTCTGCGTGTGGGGAGCTGCCCGCTGCCCCGCTGCCCCGCTGCTTTCGCTGACCGCCTTGGAAAACAGGACCGGATCCAAGGGTATCGAGCCGGTGTCGATGCGTATCTTCCGAAGCCTTTTGATCCCGAGGAACTCTTCAGCATCATGGACAACATCCTGGTCCGCCGAGTGGACCTCGCGCAGGAGATCTTGGGCCTTCGGCAGGACATTCGCCAGCTCAAGGATGTGATGGAGCAGGTGCGCTGAATCGATGCGAGAGAATCGGGTTCAGCAACGTGGCCCTTGACGCTGCAGCGGTGTCTCGGCATTGCCACGACAGGTGCTGCGCCAAGCGCCCTTGCCTGCTGTTCAGTACAAGAAGCCGCCGGTCTATGTGACGGAGCGGGAGCAGGTCGTGCTCGACATGGTGGCGTTGGGGTACATGAACAAGGAAATCGCCGAGGACCTAGGTACCTTATTTTGGTTTTTGTTTTTTTTGTTTTTGCCCGACGGTATTCCTCGTTGCTTTGGCGAGAAGTATCTCGACCAGGATGCAATGTGTAATCTCTCTCCGTGCACAGGTGTGACGGAGCGCACGGTGGAGAAGCGCATCAGTAGCTTGCTGGAGAAGACGAACACGGTGAATCGCACGGAGCTCGTTCGCTATGCGCTGGACTTCGGGCTGATCACGCCCGTCCCGGACGACGCAGACACGGACTGAGAGAAGAACTTGATGATTGTTTTGTTCTGGAAGAGAATGAGAGAGGGAGTTCCCGGTCGGAGATTCCCAAGCAGACCTGCAGACTACAGGCCTGGGAAATCATTGATGGCCCAGACGCCGAAGAGAACAGTTATAGCGAGGCCGCCAAAACTGCAATCAGGGAGCCAAGCCGGAAGGCGGCGCAGTCAGCACACGGCGCAGAAGCGCATCAGCACTGCAGGTCAACGGTGCGCACCTGAAGAGCAGGATGGGGGCATCGCCCCCATCCAAGGTGAGACCAACGCGGTCTCCGACCATCTTTGCATACCGACGGCGAGGGCCACGGCACTGCGGGCAGCGGAAGCCCCTGGCGCATACGAAGAAGAGCAGATTGTGGAAGGGGCTCGGCGTCAGGGGATGGAGTTCATTGTGGATTGGTCGCCCGGTGAGCTTGAGGGCAAGCATGAATGGATGCCCCATCTTTATGGACAGGTTTGGGTCGCTCGGCTGCGCGGCTCACCTCGGCTGCTCCTCGAAGTAAAGCCCTCCGCATTCGCTGCGGTCGTAGACGTATCCGCAGTCCTTGCACACCCAGTCGCCCTGCCAGTACAGCTCCTCCTCCTCCGCTGCCGCAGACTTGCGGGCACTGCCAAAGAACAGTTGCAGGACCATGATCAGCCAAGGCAAGGCAACGCAACGCAACGCAGCGCAAGGCAACGCAACGCAACGCAGCGCAACGCAACACGAGGCTTGGCTTGGCTAGGCTTGGCTTGGCTTAGCTTTTGCCTACAGACGACTACGCCCTGGCCGCTGGCCCGTGAGCCCGACGTGGCAAGTACCTGACCGCAGGCGCCCGACTGCGCAGGGGACTGGCGAGGGCCTTGCCGGTAACCCGCACCGTGGAGAAGGCGGCCGAGCCGGCCAGAAGGCAGAGCACGCAGAGCGCCGCAAAGGACTTCATGTTGCGCGAGTCTTGCAATGGAGGAGGCCCGGGAAATGTAGAGACGAAAAAACAAGGCACGCACACGGAGTGCTGAAGAAGGCTGCGCAGGACAAAGGTGTGGCGCTTCTGTTGCAGACCAGCTTGGAGAGACCCCTTACGCCACGTACCAATCTGCGCCGACGGTTTCTTATGTTCAGCGTTGGCCAGAGGAGGCTGTCGCAAAGCGCCATTGCCGTGGATTTGCTAAGGAGATGCATGGGATAGACGAAGGACGTGCGCGGGCGTTTCACTGCGAGGGGATTGGGAGGAGGTGGAAGGAGACGTACGTTTACGCAGTTGATTCGATGGTGAAATCGCCGACAGCCTGCCGCCGCCAATGGAAGCAGCCCTCAACTTCAATGGAAAGCACAAAGTCTCCCAGGTCATCATATAAATAAGCTCGGTTTTTGTTTCGGAAGACGGTGTCTGCAAAGGCGGCTGGAGGTATGGTCTAGATGGTTATGACTTTCCGCTTACAAGCTGGTTGGCAGCGACGTACCGGACAGGTCCTGGGTTCGAATCCCAGTACCTCCTTTTTTCCCCGTGTGTGTGTTTTTTTTTTTTTTTTGGTGTGTGCGTCTCTGCAGGGCTCTTGTTTCCAGCCTTCCGATGGCACCGGCTGACACGGCATGCTCTTCCCGTTTCACCCAATGGGTGGCTCCCGAAGTTCGTTCAGGTGGCCTCCAACCAATGGCGTGCCGGGAATGCCGCGAGCATCTGGGCAGGCCAAACGTCGGTGTGCACGTCGTCGACGAGCGGCCGGGGTTCGAGGACTTGCGGCCTCCATTCGATGCGCTTCCAAAGACCGCAACTTGATCCCGGTGATTCCGCCCAATGGCCAGGCTGGCGCAACTGAAGTCGCGGCGCGCGCCTCCATCTCACGGCTCCGCAGCAGCTCAACCATCTGTCGCTCACAAGATCCCCCAGCTTTCTCGCGACTGTATCACGGGGCGCTAAGCGATCATCCGGCATCTTGAAGCCGGGGCGGTTCCCGCTCTATCCAGCGCGCCCTTCTCTCACGTCGCGCCTCAAAT
>JAAMXY010000489.1:17437-31934 GCA_019677205.1 Pinguiococcus pyrenoidosus | reverse complement strand
GCTTAATGGAAGGGGAAGCAGCACAGTATATATATTAGATGTTGAGAACGTCAAGGTCGGCAAACGCAGAACTTCGCCGAGGTCTCTCGCATCTCTGTCCCCCCACACGAATGCTTCAGCGACCTCTCCGGCGCACCAAGAAGCGCATTCCACCAAGAAGCGTATTCACGCAGCCTGTGGTTTCCAAGGCTCCTGCTCCTCATGCAACTTGCTGCTCGCCCGCATCGCCTTCTGGAATGGAATGGCGTTGTGACGGACGGAGATACACGAGGAAACCGCTGAAAGCACGATGCAGCGCGTGGCTTGCTCGCTTGCTTGCTGCCGGGAGATTCAAGACGCGCAAGCCGCACTCACGGCGCGCCCTGGGAGAGTTGGGAGCAGAGGAGACTGGCGGAGGCGGCGAGCGAGGAGGTGCAATTTCATTCCTCGGAGGAGATGGCCAGAAAACAACTGGAAGAAGCGCGACCACGTGGATCGTCTGCCGGCGGCCTCCGTGGTCGGTTCCTGCATGGCGGCGTACGCACAGCGCGCGCCTCGATCCATACCAAGCCCGGGCATTCCCGCGTGATGAGATTTGATGGGAAAAGAATCAACTCACGAGATGCGCGGGAAAGGCGGCCAATCATGATCGCCAAACCACCCCAATGCGGCACTCACGCACGCCTGCGTGCCCGCGAAATTGACCACAATCTCATCGCTGATCCTGCGGTATTGATGCATCCGACGCGCGTTTGAACTTTGCGGTATTTGCGTTCGAAAACCACCCATCAGCCATTGGTCGCACCTTGAAACGAAATTGCGAGGTGCGCGCACCGTTGATTCGGGTGTGGCAGCGTGATACAACGGGTGCCTTCTTCGCGCGTCATTTACACGAAGAGCTAAATGAATCGTTGTCTCGGCGTATCAACGGCGCCAGAACGGTGGTTAGCCTTGACAAGCGCAGATCCGTCAGATTCGTTGTGTTTAACGTATTTCAAAAATCGGTTGGTGGTTTGGCGTGGCCAATCGCTCCGCTCGGGCGAGCCGCGTATTCTGATTCTTTCAACGGCACGCGCCGCAAGCACGTATACCCACGACGTTTACCAGCCACAAGCGCCCAGATCGTCATGCATCCGCCTCGCGCTGTACTACAGCGCTTGGGGGGCCGCATAGGTAATAGATGCGTCGGTCGGCAGTTGAAGCCAATCCGATGCGTGCTGACATCAGTGCACCAATCGGGGACCGCGCCAACATCCAGTGAGAATGAAGGGAGCAAATTTTCCCTCTGGACGAATGTCCGGCGCTTAATCGCCGGGCATCGCCGCCGCTCCGTCTTTAGGCTCCGCCGCGCGCACGATGGTCCCCGCGTCCGACGAGCGCGGCCACGGCCTCAAGGGCGGCAATGGCAAGCGCGGCGCGCCGCAGGCGTTCCCGTGGAAGCTGTTCCACATGCTGTCGTCGGAGGATCCGAGCGTGGTGCGGTGGACGCACAACGGCGACGGCTTCGTGATTCTCAACATGCAACGCTTCACCGAGGACGTGCTGGTCAAGTACTTCCGCCACCGCAAGTTCAGCAGCTTCCAGCGCCAGCTCAACCTCTACGGCTTCAAGAAGAAGACCACCAAGGGCGACGGAGAGGGCTCCTACTCCACCAAGAACTTCCTGCGCAGCCGCCCGGATCTGCTCGGGAAAGTGCGCCGCGCGCCGCAGAGTCACCACAAGATGAAGCCCTCGCCGACGCGGAGGCCCAAGGACCCCGCGGCGGCGCTGGAAGGCGACGACGACCTGCGCAAGCCGCCGGTGCGGCCCGACAACGCCAACCCCGCCGCGGCCAGGAGTCGCCGCGCCGCCGCGGCCGCCGCCGCCGCCGCCGCCGCCGCCAAGGGAGAGCTGCGGGATGTGGGCCGCTACGCCGCGTACGCCGCCGAGTTCTTGCCGCCCAGACACGGCTCCGAGGCCCTGGCGTACTCGGCCGTGCGCAGCAGCCTGGACCGGCAGCTCCAGGAAGGCCGGCTGCAGCTGTCCGAGGCCGCCGCGGGACACCTCGGCTGGCGTGGCGACGGCGCCGACGCGGTGCATCGCGAGGCGCTGAAGCAGCACGCGCTCCTCGGCGTGCTCACCGAGTCGCAGATCGAGGCGTTGCTTGCTGGCGGCAGCAAGAGCAGCGCGAGCGAGGCGCTCGGGCACGTCCCCCAGCGGACGTCGTCGGGCATGTCGCCTTTTTATCAGTCCGCGCACGGCCACGTGCAGGCCCAGATGCTGCCGACGCACGTGCAGATCCGAGCGCAAGAGCAGGTGCAAGCGGTGCAGGCCCAAGCGCAAGCGCAGGCCCAGGCACAGGCGCAAGCTCAGGCGCAAGCTCAGGCCCAGGCCCAGGCTCAGGCCCAGGCCCAGGCCCAGGCCCAGGCCCAGGCTCAGGCGCAGGCGCAAGTTCAAGCTCAGGCCCAAGCCTTGCTCCGGCAGCTTCCCCTTGAGCTGGTGCTGCAGCAAGCCGCGACGGCGCCGGCGCGCGGGGCCGGCCATCCGAGGAACCCGACCCGGGTGGACTCGACCATCTCGGACACCATGACGGACTCCGGGCTGTCGTCGGACTGGGAGGAGCAGTGGTCCAACGGAGCTCGCTCCAGTCCGCGAGCCGAGCTGCCGCTCATGCCCTCCATGCCCTCGGCGACGAGGCTGGAGCTGGCCATCCCGAAGCCGCACATCAACGTCAACGCCAGCCCGCGCGGCCTTGCCCAGGATGACGGCGGCTTCAACGTCGGCAAGCACCTCACGCCCACGAGCAGCGCCGACCGCCGCGGCCGAGCGAAGAGGAGAAAGACGCACCACGACCGCGTGATCTCGGAGGCGATGGCCGGCCCGTCGCCCTCGCTCTTCGCCAAGGCCAAGATGTTTGCTCACGAGGAAAAGGCGAAGGCGCGCGCCGCCTCGCGGAAGAACGTGATCATGCCGCAGGCTCGTCCCAAGCCCCGCCGGGTCACGGAGGACGTGGCGGAGCTAAGCCGGGCTGCGCAGAGCGTCTACGAGGACAAGCTCCGCCGGCCGAAGCCGCGCGGCCGCCATCCCGCGCTCGGCCGCGTCGAGGGCCAGCTGCGCATGGGCCGCTCGATGGAGCGCACCGCGCACCAGCACGGCCGGTTCGGGCGATCGCGGTCCACGAGCCCGGCCGCGGGACCCGTCGACGCGGCGAGGCACCCCGGCTTCCGCCGCGTGAAGGACGAGAGCCGCCTGTCGAGATCGAACGGAAGATCGCTGTCGCCTCTTCTTGTCGATAGATCCAGATCGGTGAGTCCGGCTGGGGGCCGCCTTGACTCACCACTTTTGAGCTTCCTCGACGGCTTCCCGGTGGGGAGCCCGCTCCACATGCTGACGAGCCAGCCGGGCACGCCGGTGACGATGGCGCTGGTGGCGCCTGAGCAGGAGGCGCAGACCACCAGCTCGTCCAAGGAGTCCATCTCCATCGAGGAGGAGCTGCTGGCGCCGGGCCTGCTACAACACTTCAGTCCGATTCGAAGTCTCACGTCGAGCCCCCATTTGGGCACCTGCAGCCCATACACGGTCGGGGGGCTCAGTCCCTTGTTGCATTCGGAAGATTTGGAGCACTACCCAGATCTCCTTGATGGGAGCAACGCATCAGCTGTGCTCAACAGCTTTCAAGACGATCCACCTGTGAACGCGGTGAGAGCCTAGCTGAGCTTTTTGGTCAACTACTCGAATGTAAAGAGACTCTGCTCCTGTTTTACTTGATGTACTCTGAGTTGTGTTTCGCGCCCTTCCGTTGTTGAGCGTCGAGGCGAGGGGGCTCGAACCTGATGTGTATAAATGAAATCTGTGAAGTGATAGGTGTAGTGTATGTATCCCCCTTGGGCCAGGAGGGTTTTCTGTTTCTTGGCAAAGGCAGGTTTTTGCTGAAGAGGATTCGGCGCAAGCTGATGGGCTATTCTCAGGGAGGGGTTCCAGCACTGTGCCAACGGTCGACCACTGGCCACTATGTACGGGGCTAGCGCGCGTAGTGGGCCGGCCATCCCGGCAGGCAAGCAGGCATCTGCGAGGGGGAGGGTGGGTGGTGGACAGCGACGACGTTTTCTTGATTGACACCGAGATTGATCAAGGCGGGTGGAAGATTCAGGACTGCCCGTGACCGCAACTGCGTCGTGCTGCTTCTGATGAGCGTCGAGGGGGGTTGAAGGGCATTTTGGTTTAGTCACGTCCCTTGTGCCATGGGATGCACACGGGAAGCTCCCCGCGATGAAGAAGTAGAGGAAGAGATGAGGAAGTCACCGCTCCAACCACGGATGCTCTGATAGGAACAAGACTACATTAAACACTAAAAGTTGCTGTTAGCATCACCGATCTCAGCTCTCCGATCTCAGGTCTCCGATCTCAGTGTCTTCAGTTCGCTCCGGCGATCAGCACCTTGCCCAGTCCTCTCACCAAGGTCATCACCTTTCTGCGCGAACCCTTCCGCAAGCTCCCAACATTTCTCCCCCGACCCCACCAACATACCACAACCGTCGCAATCATCTCAACCTGTCAGCATCTCAACCTGTCGGCATCTCAGCCTGTCACCACCTCACTTCCTCCCCCCCACCATCTTCATCGTCAAGCCATCATCTTCGACCCACGTCATCCCCAATCGTCATCGCATCGTCATCCCGCCATCTTCTTTCCATCCCTGATCCCTTTGCAAGCAAAGAGAAGCCTCCAGCACGCGCCCGACTGTACAGATTCCGTCGTTGGAAGTTGGAATCTTGCGTCGGGGTCAGCTGACCGATCAGCTGACGTCTTTGCTTCCGCCTTAAGGGCGTCAGAGCGCCGCTTCCGCCACTATGGACGACTACCTCATCGCCAGCATGCTCCAGAAGGGCACCTGCAGCCTCCAGCTGCAGTGCCAGCAGGACGAGGCCGGCGCCTTCAGCATGTGGGTGGGCGATGTGGTGGAGGCCAAGCTGTCCTGCGAGTGTCGGCCGCCTATCAAGCTCAACACGACCATCAAGAAGGTGGGCAGAGCCCCTTTTCTCGCCTGTGCCACAGGGCCACAGGCCAGGAGAAGGCGTGGCAGCAAGAAAATCGCAGCTGAAGCCACGTCAAGACGAGCAAATCCGCCGCCGCGGCAGGGAATCTTCCGCTTCAGCTTGGAACATTCGGGCCAAACTGGCTGCAGGAGGGCCTCCAGCCTGCCCTTTCTTGCGTTTTCCGATTGCTTCAGGTGCTCTGGGGCCTCCAGGTTGCTGACGAAACCTCCCTTCTGCGTTGCAGTACCGCCGCCGCCGCCCAAAGGACTCTCCTGGAGGGGCTTCCGCCCCTTCGGCCGCCGCCGCCGCCGAGCATGAGGGTTTACCCAACAAGCAAGTGTTCCTGGCGTCGCTGCTGGATGCGGCGAAGCGAGTGGCGACCTTGAAGGCCTTCATTGTGTATCCGACCACTTCGGTGGAGGCGCCTTCTCGGCCGCAGTCTCCGCAGCGGCGGCGGCGGCCGGAGTGGGAGGTGGACGAGCCCGAGCCCTTCGGCCCGTATCGGGAGAACATCGAGGTGCTGGAGAGGGACTGGCTGATCCGCCTGCCCAGTGTGGAAGAGGATCAGGAGGCGGACGCCAGCACTGGAGGCGACCGCGTCGTGCTTGAGATTCCCTTCGTCGTGCAAGTCACCAACCCGACCAACAGCCTCCAGGCAATACGGAACAACGGAAACGACGAGGTGCGTCCTGGAGCGTCCCATCGTCGTCATTGGCCCTTTTTGGAAAAGGGATCATCTTTCTAAGCGATTGCGGGGCTGCATCAGGGCAAGAAGGATCAGCAGAACATTGGTGCGAGCGTGTCTTTGCAGTTTGAATCCGAGCTGGTGGTGGATACGCTGGAATCTTCGCTGAGGTGCGCCTCGTTCCCTGCTTGTTCCGTGCCTGATTTGTGTTTTGTTTTTGGTTTTGCGTTTTGCATTTTGTGCCTTTGTGCCTGTGTGTCTTTGTGTCTTTCTTTTGTGTCTTTGTGTCTTTCCTTTGTGTCTTTGTGTCTTTGTGTCTTTGTGTCTTTCTTTTGCTTTATCCATCTGACGCTTCCCTCTTGGCGCAGGCACAACGCCACGTCGGTGAGTCTCGGCGACAACTCGCTCCAAGATCTCTTCAGCACGACCTTCGCATCCGGCGCCTTCGGCATCAATCGCAGCCTCTCCACACTGGTGCCCGTGACCATCATCCAGCCCTTGAGCCTGGTGATCGACATGAAGGCGACTCCGCAGTTCAACGTCTTCATCTACAGCGCCAATTTGACCAACACGCATCCGAAGTCCGCCGTTTTCGTGTACAGCATCGACGTTCTGCTGCCGGAGAAAGTGGGCGGGATTACGTATCGGACGTTGGAGCCGCTACAGTTCCCTTTCACGCTCTTTCCTGGGGAGCAGATGAATCAAGTGGGCTTCCTCCGAGTGACGCCTCGGTACCAGTCGGACCTGGACGAGCAGGACGTGCCGAGGCCGAAGTCTCTTCTGCTACCGACTCGGGTTTTCTGGGGAGACGCGCGGGAAGTACGCATCTTCGAGATGAGGACCGCGTCGAGGGTGCCAAGCCCGGACCTGACCACCGGCGTGGGACTAGACCGTAGACGAGGAAGGGAGATGGACGACGCGTCCGGCATGGTGCGCCTGGACGTGGAGCGTGCGGATGGCGGGATGCGAGTGAGGGTGACCAACCTGGCTTCACATCTGAGGTACGTGTGGACATGCTGGACGTACCTCGGGATTCCAGCATGCAATGACGAATTGCCATTTGCCTGCGAAAGGTGCTTGGAGCTCGTGTGGTGCAATACGGCCACACTTGGGCTGAGCCCGGGCCAGCGGCAGATTCGCGTACGCGAGATGGGCGCCGAGGGAACTCAGGTGATGGGCAAAAGCCAAAGCTGCCAATCCTGCCCCCGCCGTGGACTAACCGGCGCTTGGGCTCCTCGGCTCCTCCAGGGCGTGGGTGTGTCGTATGACGATGGCGCACGGGATAGCAAGGTGAATAAAGCGCTGCAGCAGACCATACCAATCGGCTGGCTCGAGTCAAATGAGGTGTGGGAGCAGATTGTGAGGACGTATTGAGGATGTGCTTGAGGCGTAGATAGGTGAAGGTAACCAACATTCACTTCTGAGGAAACAGCCACGCCGACGCGACACAGATGTCGATGCTCTCGCACGGCTAAGCCCTGTCCCTAGCCCGAAAACCAGTTTTAAGTCCTATGCGCTACTCACTTCTTCTTCTTGAGGATCAGCTGGCCCTTGGTCACGCCGTTGATGACACCGACGGCCACGGTCTGGCGCATGTCACGCACGGCAAAGCGTCCGAGCGGCGGGTACTGGGTGAAGGTCTCGACGCACATGGGCTTGGTGGGCTCCAGCTCGACGATGCAGGCGTCGCCGGACTTGACGAACTTGGGGCTCGCCTCGAGGGTCTTTCCGGAGCGGCGGTCCTTCTTCTCCACGATGTTCGCGAAGCGGCACGCGATGTGCGCCGTGTGGCAGTCGAGCACGGGGGAGTATCCGTTGCTGATCTGTCCGGGGTGGTTCATCACGATGACCTGCGCGGTGAAGCTGGTGCAGCCCTGGGCCGGGTCGTTCTTGGAGTCGGAGGCGACGTAGCCACGCTTGATGTCCTTGACGGACACGTTCTTCACGTTGAAGCCGACGTTGTCGCCGGGCACGGCCTGCGGCAGCGACTCGTGGTGCATCTCCACGGACTTGACCTCGGTCTGCACGCCGACGGGGGCGAAGGTCACGACCATGCCCGGCTTGAGCACGCCGGTCTCGACGCGGCCCACGGGCACAGTGCCGATACCGCCGATCTTGTAGACGTCCTGGAGCGGCAAGCGCAGCGGCTTGTCGGAGGGGCGCTTGGGCGGCTTGACGGCGTCGAGGGCCTCGAGGAGGCACGGGCCCTTGTACCAGGGCATGTTGGAGGACTTCTCGATCATGTTGTCGCCGACCCAGCCGGAGATGGGCACGAAGGGGATCTTGGCCGGCTTGTATCCCACCTTCTTGAGGTACCCCGTGACCTCGCTCTTGATCTCGTTGTAGCGGTCCTCGGCGTAGTTGGCCGAGTCGATCTTGTTCACGCCCACGATCATCTGCTTCACGCCCAGCGTGTAGGCCAGCAGCGCGTGCTCGCGGGTCTGGCCGTCCTTGGAGATGCCGGCCTCGAACTCCCCGGCGCCAGAGGCGACGATGAGCAGCGCCACATCGGCCTGGGACGTGCCGGTGATCATGTTCTTGATGAAGTCACGGTGGCCCGGCGCGTCGATCACGGTGTAGTGGTACTTGGGCGTCTCGAACTTCCACAGCGCGATGTCGATGGTGATGCCGCGCTCGCGCTCCGCCTTGAGGTTGTCCAGCACCCAGGCATACTTGAAGGAGCCCTTGCCCAGCTCGGCCGCCTCCTTCTCGAACTTCTCGATGGTCCGCTTGTCGATGCCGCCGCACTTGTAGATCAGGTGGCCCGTGGTGGTGGACTTGCCGGCGTCCACGTGCCCGATGACTAGACACGAGGCGGCGGCGCAAACCGAAGCGTAAGCGGACTAGTTCCGAGGCTGGCCCTTGGACGACCTTCGTCGGAAGGGCCATTTTTTTTTCTCGCGTGGATATGTCCACGCGAAGCGAAGAGAGAGCGCGTGGGAAAAAGGGGGAAGAAAGAAGTGCGTACCGACGAGATTGACGTGGATCTTCTCTTTACCCATGACGCTTCACTGGCGAGGAGGCGGCGCGAAGCTTAGATGAAGTGGCGCTCGAGTTTTTGGGCCCTTCTCGGCTGAAGTGGTACTCGTGGTACTCACCAGAAGGTTGCTGGAGCAGAATCGCAAAATGATGTGCCGCTACTGCGCCGCACGGGTCGGGATGAGACGCCAAACTGCGACCGTCGAAAGCTCTCGGCGAGAGGTCTGATCCAGTGGCTGGGGTTTCTCCAACTGTGGTTGGCTGGCGGCCCAAGATTGCCACTGTCCCACTGGTCAATCCTAGGCAGCTTTGAAGCTCGGAGGAAACCGTGACGTTCCCGATTGGCCTGCAGGAGCGCTGCGCGGCCGCAGATCCAGTGGCGCTTTCAATGTTTTTCGCGTTTTGATGTCGGGCACGAGCCAACCAGAGGGCTGCGTGGTGAACCTCCGGCCGGCGCGTCGCTCCGGAGGCCTCCGGTTTCTGTGCAAGTTGCCGTCCGTTCGCATAAGAGTACATTTATCTTGTGCACATAGTAACCTTGCTGAACCTCATTTTGCCGTGAATCCGGAAGAATTCTTTTGAATTATGTATACACGAACCCGAATCCATTATCCTAACAAAGCTAGTGATCTTTTCAAGATTTTGCTCCGTAGAACAGCAGTTCAAGAGGCTCTCGAGCGCCACAAGGGCGTCATGTGGGCCCTCTTCGGCGCCACCGCATTGCTGATAGTGGCCACGAGTCTCGTGCTGAGCGTTCTGTCCGCGTACCTGTCGTTGTGTGTGTCCAAATTGCCCATTCAGCTCCACTGGCCGCGGTATCTTGCCATACGAAAGGAGCGGCAAAAAGGATCGTCTCTCGCGCGCGTCTTGCAGCGAAGTCGCCAATACAATGGCCCATTAGGCTGCTATGGTACCCTGTTTGGCTATCAGGCCGTCGTACACGTGCTGCATCCGCGAGTGGCCGTGGCGGTGCTGAGAGAGACGCACAAGGGCGTCGCGTACCGGCACTTCAAGGGCTTCAGCGGCGAAGGTGCGCTTGAAACAGGCCGTCCAACACCTCGGAGTACCATTTTCGACGTTCGGAGGCTCAGGATCTTCGACCCATAGGTACTTTCACCGCGGACGGGACCGACTGGCAGAGCAAGCGGCGGCGGATCCACAGGGCGGTGACGCATGCCCGGCTCTTCGACGACTTTTTCCGCCGTGCCGGGGGCCATGCAATGGAGCTGACGCTTGGCACTCAGCGGCAGACTCGTGCTGGACATGGCGTTGCAAGAGTTGACGCGGTGCCCGAGTTCCAGGCGCTGATGCTCCGCATGATCTACGGCTTCCTCACCGGGACGGAGGCCTCGGACCGGCCCTTGCAAGGCATGGACGGGTACCTGGAGGCCATTCGCGAGATTCGCCTGCTGATCCTGGCAAGGGCCAGAAGCATGTGGATGTGGGTGGAGGGCCTGGGGCTGTTCCACCCGGCGCTGAGCTCCCTGGCGAGCGCGGAAACCAAGGCCAATCGCGTGATCCACGACTTCGCTCGTGGCGCCCTCGCTGCTGCGCAGCCGGGCTCGCCTCTCGCTGCGCTGAAGAAGCTGGTGGCCGAGGAGTCGGAACGACCAAGTAAAGACATCCTAGACGAAGCCGTGACGCTTCTCTTCGCAGGCCAGGATACCTCCGCGGCGACGCTCTCCTGGGCGCTGCATCTGCTCTCGCTGCACCCGGAGGCGCAGCTCCGACTGCGCAGGGAGATCGCCGATGCGCTCTTGAGCAAGCAGGCGAGAGGGCAGCCTACCGCCGAGGGCGAGACGCGAAAGTTCGAAAACGTTGGCGAGACGCTTGGTCGAGAGACGCTCGCGGACTTGCCGTACCTCAACGGCGTGATCAAGGAGACGATGCGCATCTATCCGGTGGCACCTTTCGTCGCGAGGGTGCTCACCCGCGACGTGAGTGTTGCCGGCTCGGACGCTGCCGGCGAAGACGCTCGAGACCTTTCCCTGCGGGCGGGAATGATTGCGATTGTGTGGATCTGGGGCATGCACCACCACCCGGACTTTTGGCACATGCCGGAGGCCTTCAGGCCCGAGCGGTGGATGGAGAGCGGCTCATCAACCGACTGCCGCGCGGCTTTCATGCCCTTCGCTTCCGGCCCTCGGGCGTGTCCGGGAGGGGTCTTGGCGCAGCAGGGCCTGAGGGCGATCCTGGCGCAGATCGTGTACCACTTCCAGATCTCGACCAGTGAAGGCACCCAGCAGATAAGAATGCAGGCGGGATTCACCGTGTTGCCCGACGGCAAGTTGCCACTGGAGTTCCGCCCATGGCCGACTCCCGCATAGAGGTTGAGAAAGCCCAGATCGACAGCCACCGTGACGTTGGACTGGATGGGAAGGACTCTGCCGGCTGGAGAAGGCCTTCGCTGCTTGCAAGGCTCCCGCGCCCTCCTCGTCGTGCTGTGCATCAGCACCATCACCCTAGAACAGGAGAAGGACACTAGATTCCAGTCCAGTCCAGTCCAGTCCAGTCCAGTCCAGTCCAATCCAATCCAATCCAATCCAGTCCAGTCCAATCCAGTCCAGCTGATCAGACTCGGGGCTATCAAACACTCCACCATATCATAAAAACCTATCAAGACTACCAAGACTACCAAGACTATCAAAGAATATCAAAGACTTGATCAGGAAAATCCAGAAGATATCAACAATATCAGTGATTAATTGATTGGATGTCTTCCAGATCCGTGCGATCCAATGTGTTATCATTCGGAGGCACGGACTCTTCTTGCAGCAGCCAGAAGCCTTCCGTTCTGGAACTCCTGCCGACACAAACATGTAATAGTAGTAAAGTAACCGCCCTGGTAAATAGCGCGTGGTAGCAACAAAATTGCCGTGCACGTCAAGTGGATGCCTCCACTTGTCGGGTGCGGGCGTGCGCGCTTTGCGCTTTTTGCGCTTGCTCTTCCTCCTTCCTGGCCTGGGCGCTAAGGTCTATTGTATGCGATTACGCATCGTGGTGACAGCGATGCTCGCAAGCTCACTAAACTGCACACAGATAGACTGCCGGACACATTTCTAACAGAATCTGCTCCACGTCGAGCTCGCACATGGGTTTCTTCATGGCCGCGCGCTTCTCCATGTGCCGAAGCTGCCGCAGAAGCAGAAGCACGGTCCTCTGATCCGCCATCCCACTGATCTTCTCTTTCAATCTCGGAAAAAAGTCCATCCTTGTCTTCGTACTATTTGGCCGGGGGCGCTTGCTGGGCGGGGTCAGAGGCCGCTCCTCGGACTCCTCCTCGGACATGTCGGAGATGCCGCAGCTCTGCAGCGGGCTGAAGTAGTATTGGTGCAACCCCCAGAGCTCCGCCTCGTCGTAGGGCTTCTCCTTCAGCACGCCCAGCTCGCTCAAAAGTCCCGTGCTGGCCCGGTCCCGCGGCATGCCCCGAGGTTTCCCCTCCTTCGCCGTCGCTGCCCTCGGCTGGGCGGCGTCCGCCTCGTCCAGCAGCGCCTCCCGGCTGCGGGACTGTGCGTCCGCGAAGGGAACCGCGCCCAGGCGCGGCCTCCGCGGCTTCGGCACGATGGGCTGCCCCGTCGCTATCGCCAGCGCGTCGTCCGCGCGGCGCTTCTGAGGCCGCTCCTGCGCTCCGTCCGTCGCACTCGTCGCACTCGTCGCATCCTCCGCGTCCCCGCCCTCGGTCGCGCTGAGCTCCGAGGTCGGCTCGTCCTCAAAGGGCAGAGACGGGCTGGCTCCGTCGGCGCTTTCTGCGCTCTCCTCCGTGACGACGGCCACCGCCTGCTTCACCTCGGCGAGGCTCTCCGGCGCGGAGTCCTCATCGGCGGCGGCGGCGGCGGCGGCGGGCTTGTCCCCTGCGTCGCCCGTGCGGTGGTCGTAGTGCTGCCGGATCATCGCGGTGACCTCGGTGAGCACGGCCTCGTTGGAGGCGTCTTCGGACGGGCTGTACACCATGTCCATCGCGCGGTAGACGCGAGCCAGCTGGAAGCCCGTGATGACCTGCAGCTGCAGATGCGGGTTGTCCAGGGCGGCCCTGGCGATCAAGGTCTCGCCGGTCTGCGAGATCATCGTGTGGTCCAGGTACAGCTTCTTCAGCGCCTTGCTGTACTTGACGCCCACGGCCACCGCGCGAGCGCCCTCGGCGTCCAGCACGTTCCCGCTGAGCGCCAGCGCCTGCAGCCTGGGGTGGGACACCACCACATGCATGATGGCGGCGATGCCGACCTTCCCCAGGCCGTTGAAGCTGATCTCCAGGTGGCGCAGGCCGATGGTGGCCACGCAGTCTGCCAGGCGCTTGGCGCCGTCGTCCCCCAGGCGGTTGTTGTCCAAGAAGAGCTCCTCCAGCGTGGGGTAGCCCCACAGCGCGTGCACCAGCGCCGCGGCGCCCCTGGGCGTGATGCCGTTGAAGCCCAGCTCCAGCACCTTCATGTTCCGCTTCACCTGCAAGGCCTGCGCCAGGCTGGACAGGCCGTCGTCCCCGATGTCATTGTGGCTGAGGTACAGCGCTTCCAGCCCCGCATTGCGCGCCAGCGCTGCGGACAGGTCACAGGCGCCCGTGGCGCCGACGCCACAGCCGCCGATGTACAGGCTCTTCAGCGTCTGGTTGCCCACGATGCCCTCGGCCAAGGCCGCCGCGCCGGCCGGGCCCAGGTTGTTGCCGGTGAGGTGCAGGCGCACCAGCGTGCCGTTGACCTGGAAGGCCTCCGCGAGCGACCTCGCGCCTGGGAGGCCGATGCTGTTGCCGGAGAGGTACAGCGTGGTGAGGCTGGTGTTGCTGGCCAGTGCGGCCGCCAGCGACTCCGCGCCCGCGTCGCCGATGTCGTTGAAGCCCAGGTCCAGGCTGTTCAGACTGAGATGCGCCGCCACCGCGCGCGCCACCGCGGCGGCGCCGCCGTCCTTCAGGCGGTTGTAGCCCAGTTTCAGGCTGTGCAGCGTCACCGTGCTCTTGAGCGTGGCGGACAGGCGCTTGGCCACCGCCTCGCTCAGGCCGCGCCGGCTCAGGTCCACATCGCGCGGCAGCGGCGCGGCGCCGCGGCCGTCCGAGGCGAAGCCGAAGGCTTTGAGCGTCTTGCAGAGCTTCGCCTCGCTCATGTGGCTAGGCTCTGGCGCGCCGCAGCTGCTGCATGCTATCTGGAGGCTCCTGAGGCGCCCGCGAGACGAGAGAGGCCGAGTGCGCCCGCGCGCATGAGGCACGAGACGCGTGAAACGAGCGGGGCGCCGGGTGGAAAGCCGCACGCCGCTCGCAGCTTGGAAGCCGCGACCGGCGCGCGCGCATACTATGCGCGGACAGCGATGGTCGAGGCGGATGTGGGAGGAGACTACAACTTGCAGCAGACTGAACTACTGAAACCGCCGTGCGGGAGCGTTTCCCCCTTTAAAGCAGGCGCCCGGGACCGGCGGGACAATGGAAGGCTAGTGGCGCTTAAGTGGGAAAGGCGGGAAGTTGAACTGCTCCTGCGCCAGAACACAAACGGGAGATGCACCCAGTGCTTCGATTTCCGAAGCTGCCGCCATCCTATACACGCCGGGCCCATGCCCGAAGAACGGCTTTCGCCTCTTGCCAGCATTGGTCCGCTCGCCGCGGAATTGCTCACCGCATTGGCTGTGAGCTGTCGAAACTGCATTCGTGGCAGGCTGGTGTCATTCCGTTCACCAGTCCTTAATCTGGTCAGCGTAGGCGGTTTCTGGTTTTGGCCACACACCCAGTGACCTTGTTTTCATCCTTTCCGTGGGCGAAGCGCAATGGCCAATCCCGCCGCTGCGGCGTCGCCGGCGCCAACGGATTGGTGGAGCCCGTGCTGTGCGGGTTACGCCCGAATACCTCAGGGTGGATCCGCGTGCG
>JAAMXY010000489.1:7171-17348 GCA_019677205.1 Pinguiococcus pyrenoidosus | reverse complement strand
GGATCAGCTGATCGCGCCCAGCTTTCGCGCGAAACATTCAAGGTGCGCACATCGGACGGCGGCGGGCGCCACAGCCTCCCCCACGAGCGCTCTCTGCTGGTCGCGCGCGCACGATGGCGCAGATTTTCCAAGGTGGGTGCTCTTCCCCCGGCGCTGCGCTGCGCCGCGCAGCGCATCTATGCTACAGCTTGTGAAGATCTTGAACTTCGCGGGGGAAAAGCGCGGTGTGAGGCCTTTGCGCGCCCTTGTGCCGCCTTCGGAGCGGTCCACGACCTTGAGGGACACGCCACTGATGCTTGCTGACCTGTTGGGGCATGCCCAGGGGACACCGTCTTGACGAAGCGCTTCAAGGAGGCCTTCGTCTCGGACGACGCCAAGCTGGCGCTTCTCTTGGCCTTGGGCCTCGTGGGCCTGTGGGCGGTGCTGCGGCAGATCTTGGCGCTCAGCCTGGGCAAGTATCCCGATTTGCAGAAGAAGGCGTCCATCCTGGCGTATCTGGCGACGGCGCTCATCCCCACCATGGTGCTGTCCATCACGGGCTTCGCGGCCATTCACAATCTCACGGAAGAATCCACGCCGCGCAAGCGCATGCTGGAGGAGGCGCCGGGCGCCATCTGGGCCTGCCGCATGCAGATCACGTACCAGGCCTTCTCCCTGATCTCGGCCATCACCGTGGGGAAGCCCATCAACTCTCCGCAGATGATTTTGCATCACATCGGCGCGGGGCTCATTGGCCTGCTGAGTCTGGCCCCCTACGTGCAGACATACTCCGTCTTCTACGGCGGCTTCGTGGAGCTGTCGAACATCCCCTTGACGTACATTGACCTGTGCAAGGAGTGGCCGTACCTCCGACGGCAGTTCCCGACGCTCTTCGACATCAACCGCATCGTGTTCGCCTTCGTTTTCATTTTTCTGCGCAACATCCTGTGGCCGTATTATACGCTGAAGATGTGCTACGACCTGTACGTGCTCAAGGACGAGATTCCCATGCCGGTGATCCTCGGCACGTCCTTCTGCATCGTGTCCTTGACGACGCTGCAGTTCGTGTGGGGCAGAATGATCATCCTCATGGTCTATCGCTCCGTGTCCAGCTTGCTCAGTGACAAGACGCCGGCGTCGACAAAGACCGACTCCAAAGAGCAATGAAATCAATGAACATGTGATGTTACGCTTGCTTGCTGTGCCATTTGGCGGGGGCTCTTGCACGGCATTGCGTCTGCTCACGGCTCGGAAGATAGAAAAACCACCACCTGGGAGGAGCACCGTGAGGAAAGAAGAAGCGTTGGTATCACAGGTCCGAAAGAGACTACGATCTCATCGCTAGCTACGAGCCTCCCAAACTGGAGCGCTACGTCCGGAAGCTCAGAATCGGAGTCTCTGAAGTTCTTGGGTTTCGGCCACACGCATGGAGAAGCTCAGTCCGGGAGGAGCGAGGCTGACACTCCACGGAAAGGATGGAGGCCGCCCTACGTGGGGCTCAGGCTAGCAAGGCTCCGTTCCCATCCTCCACCGCTGCACCATCCATGGAGGATCCTCTCGAGGCCCCCTCTAAAGGCAAGAAGCGCTTCACCCACGCGTACTTCCGCTCCAATTCAAAGGGCTAGAATCCCCTTCGGCAACAAGCAAAGGGCTCGGTCTCCGTAATGGTGCCGCCGAGATGCGGCAGTGCAACCCGAAGTGGCTGCAAGACGACGACGGCAACAGCGGACGTCCTCATTTGTTTTCCAAGTTGCCCACCACATCTGCAGAAGAAGGGGGCAAGCACGGCCAACTCGTTCGGGAGCATCCCATCACGCAAGTCGGCAGCTTTGGCCGTCCGAGCCGACTTGCGGGGAACAGGCTACCAACGCCAAGGAAGGCAGAAAAGGTCCGCTTTTCTGAGGGCATAATTATTCGCCGGTTGTGTCATCTCATGCTTGCGATTTGGGTGGCGTAAAACGCTGGCAGTTGCCAAGTGGAAGAATCGCCGCCTGCTGGCCTAGGAAGCGGGACTCACGACAAGCGGGACTCACGACAAGCAAGGGCGGAGCGCTGCAAGGTGGTCCCGTCCGATGGCTGCCATCAACCATGCTGGTTCTGGCCCGGCCAGGCAGCAGCCAACGCACTGGCTGCACCTTGCTTCGTCTTGCTTGGCTTGACCTAGCTAGCTAGCTAGCTAGCTATGCCGGTTGCTACGAGTGCCGAGACGCAAGCAGCTTGCTTTGCAGCCTAGCTCGAATCTTCGTAGCTCGAATCTTCGTAGCTCGAATCTTCGTAGCTCGAATCTTCTTGCACGACGTATGTAATTTTTCAGCGTTTAGTCTCCCGCTGCTTCTGGAGATCGGGAGAAACGTCAGTGTGCTGAGGCCGGACTGCCGGACTGTGGACTTTGCATTTGGAGATTCGAGATGGAACGCGCAGGATCGCTACGGGAGCCACGTAAGTTCATCGATTCTTCTGGAACTTGATGGAAGTCGACGTCTCGCGTTTATGTTCCTTTCCTTCGGGGGCATGCACGCATGAGTTTGTTCTTGACCAATCATCAGCGCGATGAATCTGCAGCGCATCGATTCAATTCGTTGCTGCACAAAGTTTTTCAGAACCACCACCGGTACCAAACTATTTGAAATATGCTAATTATTAGACATCTTATAAGGTATTCGAGATATTTTTTAATATGGACAATTCTATAAAAACCTGAAAAAGGGAGGGATTCGGACGCTTGTCTTGCGCTCCGCAATTTCCGCGTTTGCGCCACAGTTTCGGCCCTTCCGCCGCGATTTTCGCGCCACTTTCCCCGTCGTACGCTTCAGATGGCCAATCAAAGACTTGCGCAGAGCGAAAGGTGTCCGAGGCGTCGCAACTAATCTCCGGCTTCCCAGTGCCCCCGAAGTGTCTTCGTCTTCGAAGAGTTTCTCCGGCGTTTGAAGCGGAACCTGCGCCGTTTCTCGCGCTTTTTTCAGATACAGCTCGGTGTTACACCGAGAGGAAGCTGAGGCCGGATTTTCGCGAAGAAACATCGGCATGAAGTGCGTCACCATCTTCGCTTCGGCGCTTTTGGTCGCCGCGTTGAGTGCGTTGACGGCGTATTATCAGCTGATCAACCGCACGTTCGAGTCCAAGCTGCATGTGGCGGTGATCGAGTGCCCGGGGGGTACGGACAAGGGCCCGGATGGCCATCGCGCCGATACCAAGTACCTCCTGCGCGGTCTGCGGCAGGAGGGCATGGACGCTGATGCGTATTTCTACACGGACGACACCTTCGACGAGCTGCTGGTGACCATCGCGAGCCGCTCGGATGCCTTCGTGTCGCGGGTGGACCCGGGGGTCTACGAGCAGTGCGATATGGACAAGTACTACAAGTTCCTGCTCAAGCTGGACGAGCTGAACGTCATGGCCTTCAACCACCCGGACGACATGGTCGCCATGGGCTCCAAGAAGAGCCTCATCAACCTTCTCGGCCTGCCGCTGAGCGTCAATGGTACGTCACAACGGAGTCTCTATGCGAAGCAGCAAGAGGGAATGGGCGAGGCAAGAAGATCAAGAGCCGCGGCATCAGCTGATTTTTGCGACGTCATTCCCCCGCAGATACGATGATCTACAGCTCGTGGAGGCAGTTCAAGAGGTACTTCCCACGCACGCTCGAGCGGGCGATGGCCGTCGGGGGCCGGGTGCTCAAGCAGAATCGAGGGAGCAAAGGCGAGGGCGTCTGGTGGGTGCAGGTGTACGAGGAAGAACCAGAGAAGCCCGAGAAGCCCGAGAAGCCAGCGAAGGACGCCGCCGCGGACGTCGTCGTGGAGGCGGTGGAGGGCGCCGGCGAGTCGCAGAGCAACACGACGGTGGTCGACACCACCGCGGCAATACAGGAGAAGGAGGGCCCAAAGACCACCTTCGACTTCTCCTGGCCATTCGGGAACCGCCGCGTCACCGACAAGACGATCATCCGCGCCGTGGAGGCGTCGGACAATCGCGAGGTCGTCACCACGCTGGGGAACTTCACCCAGGAGACGTGCTCGCAGTACCTTAGAGACGACGGGGAGATCATCGACATGGAGTATCTCCCGCGGATCCGAGAAGGAGAAATCCGTCTCATCCTAGCTGGTAGAAGAGTCGTGTACGTGGTCGAGAAGAGACCCGCCCAGATCGACCAAACGGGCGAGGGCTTCAGCGCCAATCTGGACGCCGGCGCCAAGCACATCTGGTCCGGCCCCGAGAAGTGGCCGCAGGTCGTGCTCCCGTTCTATGAACACCTGGATGAGATGATGCAGCGGATGGGTGCGAAGAACCCCCCGGCGCTCTGGACCGCCGATTTCATCCGTAGAGGAACATCAGACGATACAACCTTTGTGCTCTCGGAAGTCAACGCAAACTGCGTCGGCTTCAAGGCGCACCCGAAAATGGGCCGAGACCTGGCCGCGTGGGTGCGCCACGAACTTGAACGTAAAAATGTAAAGCCGCGAACGCAGCTCTAGAACTGAAGTCGCCGGAATTCGGCTGCTCTGCTGGTCCGATTGTCGGACGGGGCAGCCCACCAAAGAGAGAGTTTCGGAACTTTTGCTTCTTCGCTAGGTGTATTAATCTCTTCTTTTTGTAAGTTGTGTTGCTTGCGACGGCTCGCCTGCTTTGCCCTTGTCAAGCGCATCGTATACACCAAGCGCCTCGGCAGCTCGAGAAATCCTCTGGCTGATCTCGTGGTGACCCTCCAACTCCGCCAGCTCGGCCGGCGCGTGTCCATCGACGTCTCTCGCAAAGAAACGGTCCAGCTGAGATCGCCAATCCGCCCCCGGCTCTGGGTCTGCTGCTGGGTCTGCTGCTGGGTCTGCTTCTGGCTTTGCCTTCGGCTCCTGCTCTTGCTCTGGCTCTTGATCTCGGTTTCCCTTCAGCAGGGGGCTGGCTTCCAGCACCTCTTCGAGCAGCCACTCCACCACATCGCTCGCACCCCTGCAAGCAGTCTTGCTACATTGAGTACCGCAAACACCCAAGCCTTCGACAATTGCATGAATCTAAAGACGCACCGTTGAGCCGCCTTGTGCAGGCAGGTATGCGCGTTTCGGTTGACGGAACGAAAATCGACGCCCAGTGCCTTCAACTCCGCGCAAAAGTCTGCGCCACCGATGCCCTACCACCAGCATTGCGTCACGGGAAGCTCGAGAATCAAGAATCAAAATCTGCGCAGTTCGCGACCTTGTCCTCACCTGAGTACTCCACAGAGCCGCATTGCAGCCATATTCGTTGCATGCGTTCACATCGCACGGTCCTTTGGCCAATTTGCTCAATCGATGTTCGCGCTTGCCCACCAACTGCAACACAAAACGTACCTGTTGACTGATCGGCCAACGCCTTGCACACTTCGAGTTGCGCTTGCCAGCATGCAAAATGGAAAGGCGTCGTGCCGTCTACGTTTCTGACATCCTTCGGAAACCTTGAAAACGCAGAAGGACGCAGCGGTGATGATGATGCCTCCCTCACGTCCGCACCGCCTTGTCAAAGCACATACCCATTCTCCACAAGCCACTTCACGACCTCCAACTGGCCGTTTCTAGAAGCCCAATGCAGCGCACTTCGGCCGCGATAGCCGCGGCGCCCCTTTGCATTCGAGCGGCAAGGGTAAGCCGACAACGATCTTGACGACGACGACAACGACGACGACGACGACAATTGTAAATCCTACCGTCTGGGCTTCTTGCATTGAGACACCACATTCGTTGATGAGATACTGGACCTACGGGAGGCAATGAGTAAGCTGCCGGGGCGCACCCAGCGCAAGGGCCAGGGAAGCCTGAGCTCAGCAGCAACCGTACCACATCAAGTCTGCCCGCCCCAGAAGCCCATAGCAAGGCGGTTGCACCATTGTGGTCCCGCTCGCTGGGGTTCCACGCTGGAGAGAGTGCATTGCGAAGCGTCAACCAAGTCGACGTAGGCGTGTCGACCGAAGCACGGCGCCAATCAATACCTTCTCCGGTGTGTCTGGCTCGAAGGTTGCGAAGCGCTTCCAAGTCTCCATCCTTTGCCGCTCGGATCCCTGTGGACGCCGTCAACGAGGTCTGTCACGATGGTGTCGCACTCGAAGTTCAAGCAGCCAGTGATCGTACCAACAGGGATCTGTCTCTCTCGCGGCTGGACCTTCTTCACGAGCCTGCGCAAGCGTCAACGCCACACAAATCATCAAGACTTTGGCTTTCCGCCAGAGCAGAAGGCATTGCACAACAAGCGAAAGGGAATCGCAACTCCTACCTTGCTCGTGGACCGCCCGTGTCGGCCTCATCATCCGCACCGGCATCGTTGCCAAACAGATTCACAAGCGGAAGGAGGCCACTCGTTTCATCGACTCTTTTGTCAAAGACTTGCAGGGCTTCCGAAGCTAGATTCGACGCTTCTCTTGCGGCCACGTGATCATTTCCTAGCGGAGCACATTCTGCGAATGAGAGTGGAGTTTGGTCGTGGACCAAACGGACGGAGGTGTTTACCGTGCGCCTTCATAGCGTGCCACCAGAAGCCTCGTTCACCCCGAGTGAACCTAGAGAGAGACGCCTTCAGAAATGGGAGGCCTTCAGAAATGGGAGGCCTTGCATCTTCCTCTGTCCCTTTCTTCCGCTACGTAGCTTCAAGAAAGGGAACGTACTTGCCGCATTCTGGGCACAGTAAGAAGCCTGCTTCTGTCGCGGTTGCCATTTGCCTCTTGGAGATCATGACCAACGTTCCTGTGGGCATGATCACGACAGTCCGCGGCGTCTTCAGCGTCGCATTTTCCTGATATCACAGAGCTATTCTGCAAGGCCTTCGAACGCACCGGTAGGACGGTTTTGCCCCGAGTAGTGCAGCCCCGCCAGCACTTTGGCCACTTCGCCGGCGTCCATGGCCTCCACAAGCCTCTCTGCGAGCTCCTCCAAGGTGACGTCGCTCACGGCTCCCATCCTCGACTCGATCGTCACGCGAGCAGAGGCAGCAGCAAGTTGCCCGCCGCTGATGTCCTCCCGCGACCTCTTCCGCCCTGCAGCTTTGGCGGCTGCTCCGCTGTTCTTCCTTCAGATGACCCAAGCGTCGCAGGGGAGGTCA
The DNA here is from genome assembly GCA_019677205.1 of Pinguiococcus pyrenoidosus. Taxonomy (NCBI): domain Eukaryota; class Pinguiophyceae; order Pinguiochrysidales; family Pinguiochrysidaceae; genus Pinguiococcus; species Pinguiococcus pyrenoidosus. Next base: position 10,313 of record JAAMXY010000489.1, on the reverse strand, counting down.
GAGACAAGTCCGCAAGAAGCGCCGCTTGGCCGATGCAAAGCAGCCAAGCCACACGCGCCTCACCGCTGCTGGCCGTAGAGCTGCCAGAAAGCCACGCAAGCGACGCGACACTCCAGATCAGCGGAGGGCTCTGCAGGAGCGAAGGTCAGGCGGCGGAGGTTCCGACGAAGGACACGGACAACGCCGGTCAAACCCACCTTGCTGCTGCGCATGGGCCTGCGTGAACTTCACCCGGCCCTTGGGAGTGCTCAGCAGAGGCAGAGCGGCGGGAAAGACTCTGCCCAGCGCCTCGGAAATCAGCGAAGAGACCTGCGTGACAGACGGCGTAAGGGAGCTTCGCTGCAATTTTTGCGGCGAAGGATGGCTGACTGCGTACCTTTTCCAGTACTTCGGAATCGCTGAGGCGAAGAGCGTCGCCCATGATGCGTTTCGGAGCTGCGGCTGGGAAGGCGGCGCGTCTTAGGGGCCTTAAGCGTCAAGGGACGCCAGGGTCTGCGTCAGCTGACAGGTCGCGGGACAGACGGATATCAGCTGACGGAAGATGGGGTCTTGTTGTGAGCGTTGAGCTTTGGACCTTGGCTTCGTTCTTCTTGTTTTCAGCAGTCGATGGTTGTGGTTTCTGACGACGCCCGCTGTGAGGATTGGCCCTTCACCTCGATCTAGCTGCTTAGTGGCGGAAGATTGTCGCTTCAACCAATTACGGAGATCCACGTATGAGAGCTTCAGCTCCTTGAACGAATCATGCTCGTTTGTCCTTGAAGCTCAACTTTCCCGAGCCCATCCAACAGCGCCATTGACCGCCCGCAAGCTTCAAGCTTGACAGCGATTCGCTCCCGCTTCCCAATTTCAAAATACGCTCCTCCTCAGTGTTCCTCGCTTTTCCCATCACATTTCCCCATAAGCTTCCGAGGCTGCCGTTTCCCCGCAGGTCGACGCGGCTTTTTGCCTCAACTCGGCTGCGTTTTGGATCTCTCCTGCGCCAGAGAAGCGAAAACCCCGGCGCCACCGTGTCGTTACGACTTTTGGCCCCCCGCGCGACTTTCACACTTTGAGCCGTTTCCCTCCGCGGAGACGCCCGGGACGAGATGCTGACGAAGAACGCGGCGCTGCGCGCGCGGCTGCGCGCGGCCGTGGCGCGGAAGCGAGACCTGCGCCGCGGCTTCGTGGGTCCGGCTTATCAGCTGGCGAAGAAGGTGGGCACTTCGGTCCTGGTTTGAGCTTTGGGCTCTGTGGATGTGCTGAGGAAGAGGCGCGTAGAGGGATGTGCGGTGGCGCTCTCAACGCGCCTCTGCGGCGCAGCACCACTCGCCTCACCCTCGGGTCCCTTGTGCAGGTGATGCCCAAGGTCAGCGCCACGGAGCAGGCGGCGTTGAACGCCGGCACCATTGGCTTCGACCGAGACATCTTCAGCGGCAAGCCGTCCTTGGCGTCCCTGAAGAAGCAGTACAAGGTGGCGCTGAGCGCGGAGGAGCAGGCGTTCATGGACAACGAGGTGGAGGAGCTGTGCACGATGATGAACGACTATGAGATCACGCGGGCGCGAGACCTGCCGCCGCACGTGTGGAAGTTCATTCGCGAGAAGAAGTTCTTCGGCATGATCATTCCCAAGGAGTACGGCGGCCTCGGCTTCTCCGGACACGGCCACTCGCAGGTGGTGCAGAAGATCAGCACCCGCTCGGGCTCCGCCGCGGTCACCGTCATGGTGCCCAACTCGCTGGGCCCGGGCGAGCTGCTCATGCGCTACGGCACGGAGGAGCAGAAGAACTACTTCCTGCCCAAGCTCGCGAGCGGAGAAGTCATCCCCTGCTTCGGCCTCACCGGCCCGCGCTCCGGCTCGGACGCCGCCTCCATGCCGGACGGCGGCAAGGTGGTGATGGAGAACGGCCAGCTCGGCGTGCGCGCCAGCTTCAAGAAGCGCTACATCACCCTCGCGCCGGTCGCTGGCGTGGTGGGCCTGGCCTTCAAGGCGGAGGACCCGGATGGCCTCCTCCAGGGCGTCGGCAACGAGGGCATCTGCGTCGCGCTGCTCGAGCGGGACCACCCCGGCCTGCGCATCGGCGACCGCCACGACCCGCTGACGGCGTCCTTCATGAACGGCACCGTCGAGGGAGAGGACGTCTTCATCCCCATGGAGTGCATCGTGGGCGGGCAGGAGCGCTGCGGCTTCGGCTGGAACATGCTCATGGACTGCCTGGCCGAGGGCCGCTCCATCTCCCTGCCGGCGCTGTCCGTCGCCGCGGCGAAGGGCGCGGTCGCGAGCGTGGGAGCGTACGCCCGCATCCGCAAGCAGTTCAAGGTGCCCATCGCGGAGCTCGAGGGCGTCCAGGAGCACCTCGCCCGCCTCGGCTCCAACGCGTACATCATGACCGCCTCCCAGCACCTCGTGAACTCGATGATCAACCAGCACGAGCAGCCGGCCGTGATCTCGGCCATCATGAAGCAGCAGATGACGGATCGCATGCGCGTCTGCGTGAACGACGCCATGGACGTGCTCGGCGGTGCCGGCATCTGCAACGGACCCAGCAACTTCATGGCCAACGCGTACACGGCGGTGCCCATCGCCATCACCGTGGAGGGCGCCAACACGCTGACGCGCAGCCTGATCCAGTTCGGCCAGGGCCTCACGCGCTCGCACCCGCATCTGCTCGACATCATCAAGTCCATCCAAGCCGGCGACGACGTCAAGGGCTTCAACGCCCACCTCGCCAAGATCGTCGGCCATGCCGTGGTCAACACGACGCGGTCCCTGGGAGCCGCCATCACCCGCTCCAGGATGCGCGGGCCCGGCGACACGTCTCCCTACTGGGAGTCGCAGCTGAACCGCCTCTCGGCGAACTTCGCCATCGCGGCCGACATCTCGCTCACGCTCGGCGGCAAGATCAAGTTCGCCGAGGCGCTGTCCGGCCGCTACGCCGACGTCCTCTCCAACCTCTACCTCGGCTACGCGACGCTCTGGTTCCACGCCCAGAATCGGAAGGTGGACGGCACCGACGTGGTCATGGACTACGCGATGCAGCACATCTGCGCGGACATCGAGGAGGCCTTTGAGGGCATCTTCGCCAACTTCCCGATCACGCCGGCGGCGCTCTTCATGCGCGGCGTGTGCTTCCCCTTCGGCAAGACGTACACGCGGCCGAGCGAC
>JAAMXY010000487.1:0-139761 GCA_019677205.1 Pinguiococcus pyrenoidosus | reverse complement strand
CCCCCCCCCCCAAAGAAAGTTCGAGACGCCTCATCTGCTGCTGCCCTTCTTTGCACCGTTGAACGACGTCAGCGGCACTCGTCGGCGCGGAGGACATCTGCCGCTTTCTTCTGGACTCCGGCGCCCGCTGCGATCCGGATGCCCACGACTCCGAGCGCATCTACTACGTGGCTCTCACCACCAAGCTGCGCCGCATGCTGCGCAGCTATCACCTCACGGCGGCCGCGAGAGATCCCTTCCTCGAGCTGCTGCGACGGTTCTTTGGAGAGCAGGAGTTTTCCGACGTGTGTCTCCGGCTGCAGGACGGCAGCGAAGTACAGATTCACCGCGTGATGCTGGCCGTGAGGTGCCCAACGCTTCTTCGCTGCGTACATGAGTCGAGAAGTGAAGCAGGAACGTTCGAGCTCGTACCGGACTCGACGTTTTTCTCCGCCCGCGACGCCACGATGCAGCTACTTCTGAAGCATCTTTACACCGGAGAGGTCGCGACCCAAAGCCTTGAGGAAGGCTTGGACATCGTCGCCCTGGCCGGTGCATGGGGCCTTCGCGACCTGGAGGACTTCATGGCTTCCCAGGTTGCCGCGATGGAGAGCGCCCAGCGCGGCGGTCGCCTTTTGCGCTCGCCGGCGCCAACTGGCTCGGCGGAGCAGCAGAGGCGGGTTACTCGCCTCTCCTATCGCGCACAAGATGCGCTCCGGGCAGACATGAAAGAGCTGGCGAGGCGCGTCCTCGACGGCGACCCGTCCGTCACGGCTTTCGCCGACTGTTTCGTCAGCGTCGCGAAGGGCGACATCCATGGCAATGGCAATGGCAATGGCAATGGCAATGGCAGTGGCGGTGGTGACCCGGGCGCGGCGCATTTCTACACGGAGGCGGAGGACGCGGTGGTGTTTGCCATGCACAGGTGCTTCCTCTGCTCCAATAGCCAGTACTTTCGCGGTGCTCTGCTCGGCGAGTTCAGCGAGGCCAAGGATGCCACCGTCCACCTCCTGGACACCACGGCTGACGTCTTCAGATACGTCGTGGAATGGATATACTCGGACCAGTGGGCCGAGCCACCTGCTCCCGAAGAGGCGCTTCGCATCATCGAGCTGGCGTCTCGTCTGATGATGCCGCGGCTGGCCACCTTCGCATCCAGCGTCGTCGGTCCTTGCATTGACAATGACAACGTGGTCGGATGCCTGCGCTTCGCGCGCGTTCATTCCTTGGTTCGTCTCGAGCGCTCCTGCGTGAAGCACATCGCGCTGAACGTGGCGGACATCTGCGCCTCGGAGGAATCGGGGCTCCAGGACCTGATTCGCGAGGAAATCAGATCGGTGGAACAGCGCGGAGACGTGAGGGTCACGGATGTTCCCCTCGTGGCGGACATACGAAACGTGCTCAACGAGCACTACGGAAGGCTCGCCAGCGAGCAGAAAAGCCACGGCGAGGAGGCGCCGAGCGAGTCAAGCAGCGGCGAGGCAACGGTGGGGGAAGCAAAGGAGACGAATCTTGGACAATCAGGGGCTGCGGCAGGGACCTCTGGATTTAAGGGCGAACGGGAATGCAAGCACGATATCCTGGACCTGATCGTGGCAGAAGCCTTGCAGGCCGAGCATGACTGCCGGGCGGCAGAGGGGAAGCAGCATAGACACGATGAGGCAACCTGAGGAGCAAAGCGGACCGAGAAGCTGTAGGACAAGGACTTGCTCTCGCTCTGGCTTTCGCTCTGGCTCTCGCTCTTAGCGCTCTTCTAGCGGAACGTGAGCGGCACAGGGTCAGGAAGACAGTCGGGAGAGGCCCATATCTGGCGAACCTCGCCGTTGCGGAAGCGATACTGGCTAAACTTTCCCAAGTCCACCCCCGCAATTGCGAGCTGCGTAATCTGCAAGGTGTCAGCATGACTCACGATGACGACGCAGGTCCCCGCCTCATCATCGGCATCGGCAGGATTGGACTTGGCGGTAGCGGCCGAAGCACCCGGCCCCGCGGCCGGGCGCTGGCCCAGTCCGCGTCTCGCCTGCGTTTCGTACTCGGTGATGGCCGAGAGGACACGCGCAGCGACAGCGTACACGCTCTCGACTCCAGAGTCCGTGTGCGTCGGGTCTTCCAAGTCCCGCGGCCAGACCTTGTCGTAGTTTGGCAAGGGCGTCCCGTCCAGCTCCCCGAAGTACCGCTCGCGGAATCGAGCGTCAAGCTCAATGCCCAGCGGCACGTTGGAAGCCAGTGGCCCACTGCCGAGGGAGCTCTGCCCAGCCCCTGCCTGGCTCTGCTGATCTACCGAGTCTGCTGCAAAGGCGGCGTCCTCGAAATCCAAGATGTTCACCATTGCCTCGCGCAGTTGCTCTGCCGTCTCCCTTGCGCGGGTGAAGTCGGAGGACACGATCCGGATTCTGCCCCCCGAGGCCAAGAAGTCGCGCCCCACCAAGTCCAGAAGCGTCGTGGCAGCTCTCCTGGCCTGAACCCTTCCATTGGCCGTGAGCCCGTGCCTTGTAGTGCCAATCTACGCCCAAAAGGGGTTAATCGCCGGATCGCCATCTGCGAGGGGGCCCTTGCTGTCGCTTACCTCCGGATCCGAGGAGATGATACCTGGGCGCCAACCCTTCAGATTTGGTAGGTCTCGGGTCGCTGGTGTGCAGGGAGGCACGCACCTTCCATGTTGGACGTACTCTGTCCGTGGCGCACGAGGAAGTATCTGTTTCCCAGGGGCAGCGCCAGCCGCGGCGCTGGTGTGTAGGCTTCCTTGGCTACAAAGGTCATGGCAGCGGCAAGCGGTGCCAGGACCATCGCCACCAAGGCCGTATCGGCGCATCTTAAGCGGCGTAGCATCTCTAAAATCACGCAGAACCATCCAAAGCTCAACTTGTTTTGGAGTCCTTCGTCATCGGAATCTTGGTCTGATCAATTTGACTGCGTTGATCTCTGTACCTTTCTCATTTCTATCGATTCAAAACCCAAAACAAAAACGGTTTACGGCTCCAACGCAGGTCATTTCGCGCGACAAGACGTTTGGAGCGCCAGAGCGCCACCAGCTGATATCCGGCCATGATGCGGACGACGCGAAGGCAGCTGCTGCGCCATAGCATACGACGAGCCAGCACCAAGACGCCGCTGCTGTCTCGCGAGACGCCGGAGCGCCAGATCCTGGACGCTTCGCTCCGCTCCAGCTTAGTGTGCAACACTCTCCTGCGCAGCTTCGAGGCCGGCAAGGCGCTGCAGCCTCGCCAGGCCTACAACTTTGCCGGCAGTGAGACGGACCCGGCGGGGAAGCTGCAGAACATCGCAGCGGCGTATCGAGTGCGGCCGTCTCCGCTGGAGCCCTTGGCGGTGGCCACTGGGTTCCTGGGCGGAGCCGCCGCCACGCTGCTGAGGCCGCTGCCGGGCGCCAGCGACTTGCTGCAGAAGGCGGTGTCGGGTGCGGTTTGCGAGCACTACAACGACAGCGTGCGCCAGTTCCACATGGGCGAGCTGCAGGAAGAAGAAGCCGAGCTGAAGGAGTCGTTTCTGGAGCTGCGGAAGGAAGCCGAGGTGCGATGCCCATGTGTTTCATTTCGTTTTTTGGGGGGTGGGGGGGAGGGCTGCATTCTGATCGCTCCCTCTCCTTATTTCTCTTGCAGACGCTTGGCGTGAGCGCCGAAGGTGACTCCCCCATGGCCGGCGGCGTGCGCCCTTCGGTGCAGAACGCCGTGATCGCAGCTGCGAAGGTGCTGATCCAAGTGTCCAAGCTGGTGTAGTCTGGCCACATTGACATCGAAAGAGAAAGTGGCCGTGGCCAAGGTGCTCGATGGCGAAGCTGCCACACGGCAACGAGGCTCAGCATCCCAATTTTGCGCAATACTGTACTGTAAACATCATCTCATTCGTAAAAGTCTTAGACGAGCTCCACGTGCATGGGATTCTCTTGATCTTCCTTCTCCTCTACAGTCGCTGCCAGCGGCGACGCCACGTCCATGCGCCCCTCGGTTTTGTGGATGTTGCCTTTCATCTTGTCCTACAAGACGCAACCAAAAACACTGCGTTGGCACGGACGCAGCAGACCGCAGCGCCGCCACAGATCGCCATACATACCTCATCTAAGTTACCAACAAGATAGGTCTTCGCACGATATCTAACTGGCTCATCGCCGTCCTCCGTGCCGCTTTGCAGCACGTAGTCCTGCCAACGCCAAAGAAAGAGAGCAGGTGAGCGGGGAAGCGCTGCAAATCGACGAGGGACCCACAACGCGGAAAGAGCTGCACCTGGTATGCTGGTACGAAGTTGTGATACGCGTCCGCAATGAGATCTTTTACGCTAATGACGTCTGTGAAGCTCTCCCAGAGATCCTTGTTCTTCACTCCGAGACCCTCGATATTCTGCGAGATTCGGAAGCGACCGTCCGATCAGACCCGATCCGATCCGATCCGATCCGATCCGATCCGATCCGATCAGCTGGTCGCGCCACGGCAAGCCACCGCAAGTCGGTCCCCACCTACCTTTCTCTTATACTCTTCTACGCCAAATGCAAAGAGAAGCAGTGTGCTAAATACCACCATCTCCACGCACAAGATGAAGTTGTTCCACGCTGTTGCATCCTCCTGAGAGATTCCCGGACTGAGGCTAACGGCAACGCCCTGCCAGTAGGTCGCAAACACCATGGCCTTGATGGAGAAGAATTTCAGGACGGGGTTGTGCTTCTCCAGAAGCTTGTGTGTTGCGAGGTAGAACAACAGGAGGCAGTAGAGCGCCAGCGTGTAGCTGATGTTGTAGATCACCAGCAACGTAATCTGCGCGGCAAACGCTGTCAGCACAAGCCGAAAGGATCTCTCCCGCAGTGCCGTGAACCTCGCACCTGATATTCCGGACGATAGTACTGCCCCCTGCTAAAGGTGATGAGTCCGATGACGCCCATGAGCGGCTTCACGATCACGAACTGGAGCGTCCCCTGCGAAGCACGCGGCGTTAGAGCCTCCGCTGACAACGATCCTTTCCACCTCGGCGCTGGGATCCGCGCTCGTCGGCGAACGCGTGTGCTCATCCAACAGTTCTTCTCATCGCATAGTGGCCGGGCGGGGCCGCTCTGAAGGTGTCCTAAGTGTTGATCAATCACCGCACTCGGTGCTCGGCTGTGCAAGCGCCGTCCGACGCCAAGACAAGCGAGCCGCCACGCAATCGTTCGGTACCTGCTTGCAGAAGCGCAGGAAGCGCCCATCTTTCCGCAGCGGAGGCAGACAGCAGAGGGGGAAGGGGTGGCGCAGGGGCGCCTCGTGCTTGATGCTGTCCACGCAGTTCAAGTCTCCTCCGCAGTACTCCAACACGAGCGCCAGAAAGGTGTAGATGATGAAGGCCTCGAACATGTCTCGCACGGTCTCCGCAATGACCGCGTTCTCTCGCAGCGGAACGGCGATGCAGCTGCAGATGGCGTACACCGGCGCGATGAGCAGGATCCGCACCACATAGCGCTGGGAGCGCGGCTCCGTCCAGTTCTTCAGATGGCGGTACGAGTTGTACAGGCCCAGCGCGGTGGACAGGATCGTGCTTAGGATCGCCACGGCCAAGGCCGCGCCGGAGTGGACCCAGGCTCCCATATCGAGCGGTGGGGGGGGGGGCACGGAGCGCCAGTGGCGTCAGAGAGTCATATGCGCCGGCCGTCTTCTCTTCTCTTCGCTTCCAAAGAGGTGAGATGCGGCGATCGGTGTTGCGGAAGGTACCGGAACCGGGCGGGGAACCTGTCAAGCTTTCGACGGGATCTGCTGGGCTTGGAAGAAGGTTGTGACTTTTGGGAGAAACGGCTTTTGACACCGGCACCGACGCGCGGACGTTACGTGACGGTTACATGGCGGACATCCACAAAGTGAGAGGTGGCGGTTTGCGGACTCCCGGCACACGCCTCGCTTCCCTCTCATCTCAAAGCACCGTGGTGTTGCTTTTGGCGTCCCTCAAGCCTTCAGGGGGAGAGGTCTTCACTCAGCGATCCGTAGAGGGATGGCGCGCTGGCCAGCGTCGCAACGAGACGTGCTTGCGTCGTGTCGCTCGCTGGTGCTCAAGCTTGTGTCCAGCCGGTGCGGCTCAGCTTTTCTCTTTGTCCCGGAGGCAACGGTCCTATCCAAGCTCTCCAGCTGCCCGGTCACGCAGCTGGATCTGCTCTAATTTTGTGCTGTTCACCGTCCCTTCACCATCTTCCCCTCCCACCATACTCCTAGAGTGTGATGAATCCTCTTCGCCCAATGTCTCTCTTTCGCCCATGGCCAACGTCGTGGAATCTCCCTTCCTTCAACTTGCTCTCCGCACCTGCACCGAGGCTAGCCCACTCTCGCTCCTCGGCGTGGCTCTCTACTTCTTCTCTCTAGACCGGAAAGCAGCGTAGACGTAGACTTCGGTCCACCCGGCCGATGTTAGCAACGCGTTCGGCACGCAGGATCGGAGAAGGGAGATGGTTCGAGCAAAGCACAGCCACTCACCAATACTTGCGCCCATGCTGAGGTTGACTCCCACAAAGTTCCACAGGGAGTAGGCATAGTCGCCACCGATGACCATTCCTGAAGGGAGATCGTGAGTACGAAGCTGCGGCTGCGCGCGAAGACCCTCGCTCTGGAACGCGCTGCTCAGTTCGGGCGCGCACCTAGATATGTCACCGCGGCATTCTTGAGGCAGCCCACCACCGTCGTCGTCAAAGCCGAGTTGGCCGACGTGCAGAGGTAGATGGAGTACTGCAGCACCACGCCCAGAGCACTCGAGCACGCGAACATCACCAGGAAGCGGGGATTTTGCCAACCTTCGAACGCCGCGATGCCGCCGACGTCCTCCGTCAGCGGCACAAAAGCCGTCATCCATAGGAGTGAGAGGACGGCATTGTAGTACAGGAGGTCAATCTTCGACGCGCGCTGGCCATGCGTGAGGCTCTTGATGTACACGCCCCGCGAGGCGGTGGCCAGATCGTTCACGAAGATGAAGGAGTAGCCCAGCAAGCTGAACGCCAGATCGTTTACCGCCGCCACGATCGCTCCCAGCACCATCACCCAGACGCTCAGCTGAATGACGCTCGACGGCCTGGACTGCTGGATCATCCTCTCCAGAAACATGGTCGTCGGGATCGAGAAGCGCCGCAGCACGGCGAACATCGGCAGAGAGATGAACTTGGTGCCCGCCAGACCGCACAGGACGTCCACGAGGAAAAGCACCGTGATCGGCAGCACCTGGCGCAGCACTTGCGCACCAAACGGCGCAACTTTCACATACCCCAGACAGCTGGCCAGCTTCACCGCGACGGCCGTCGTGAGGAACTGAGACGTCGCCAGCGCGTTGCTCGAGGGAAACGCGTAGCTCGTGAGCACCACTTTGTTTGCGGACACCAGCACCAAAGACGTCGCCGCGTACAGCGCCGCTGCGAAGACCTTCTCGGTGCGAGAGTGGCTGGGGACGCCTCTCTTCGGCGGCGCTGCGCCGCCATCCACTAGCGGAAGAGGCGCCTCTTGTCGGCGCCCCAGCCAACCTTGCATAGTGCTCGACGACCGCGAGGCCAACGCTCAGCACTTCTGCCACAGAACCATTCTCACACGCATCCGAAACGCCGCAGTGGGTCTCATGCTGACATGATCAGCCCACCGCACGCGCTCGGTGCCACTTTCGCCGGCGTCGCGTTTGAAATGCTTCGCTCCGTTTCGATAGTAGTCAAACGGAAGTGAGGCATCCTTGGGCCCTTGGGCGTTTGACGCGCCACATGGCCTCTGAAACTTGCGCAAATGTTCCGCTCAGGTCCAAGTTTCCTTCTCGGAGAAACGTGCGCAGGAAGTGAAGGCGGAGGGCGGAGATCGCATGGCAGTTTTTGGGACGCAACGAGGTATCCTTCCTGAACTGCCGAAGGAACCAACAACAAGAGTTGGTCAAGTCCGCCGCTGCTTTGAAACGAGTCCAGTGCCATGGCCACTCGCTGGACATCTCTGGGCGGCGCGGCGGGTTTCTATGACTTCTCTGGTGGACAAGGTGCTCGTATGGCGACGCGGCGCGACTTCTGCGTATCCCCAAGAGAGCCGCGTATCCCAAAGAGAGCAAAGTCTCTCGACTTGCACATGCGGTCAGCTCCTTACAACAGTTCCCCTTCTCTTTGAGTTCTGAGTTCTGGTTGCCGAGATGCTGGAGTTTCCAAACACTCTGAGTTCCTGAGTTTCCCGACCTCGTGATTCCCTAAGAGAGGAGGAGAGAGAGAGAGAAAGGAAATGTCGGACCTCTCAACAACCGCCAAGTGGCTTCTCTTCCTGGCAAAGCGCAAGAAGACCACGCAGGCAGAGCAGCTGAACGACGTGACGCAAGTGCTGCAGAACGTGCAGAAGATGCTCCGCGGGCGCTTTGCGCGGACAGTGTTGGCTGTGCTTCGCCGAGCCAAGACGGAGGAAAAAGAAGAGGAGGCCGCGACTTCCACGGCGCTTTCCGAACGAGACTACTCATTGCACGTTTCCTCATGCCTAGTGCGCTGCAAAGTGCTGCGCAGATGCTTCTCTGCTGCCGTTCGGGATCCGGGGAAAACGCTTTGCCTGGAAGATCGACTCCTCGAGGTCGTCGAGGCCGTTCGGCTGCAGGTTGTCAAAGTATCTCAGGATCCTTCAGCTTCGCTCTCGTCCGAGAAAGCCCCCAAGCCCGCTTCAGCGGGTCGGCATGCTGAGCGGCCCTCCACCAAAGCGTCTCCGCGCGCGGCCATCTTCCGAGCTCGGCGGGCTCGCGGCGAACTTGAGGACTTTAGTTCCGGGGCGTTCTTTGGAAATGCAGCCGTCGAGGCAGCGGCGCATGGTGACCTGCAGACCTTGAAGGACCTTTTGAGGGGAGCTCCGTCTTCGCTGCATCATATGCACACCAGGCTGCGATATTCCTGCCTCCATGCTGCGGCAGACTTTGGGCAAGACGAAGTCATCCGTCATCTTTGCAAGGCCCACCGCGTTGACGTCAATCTTGCTTGCCGGCGCCTCGGCCGGAATGCGTTGGCGTACGCGGCGGACAGCACGCGCTGGCGAACTTGCCATCTGCTTGTTGCCCTCGGCAGCTCGAGGAAGCATGTCGACTGGAAGGGCATGAATGCCGCGCAGATCGCGCTTGAGAACGTCAAGGCCAACGAGCTTGAGCAGGTTTCCATGCTGCGAGAGCCTCCCGCGAAGATCGACGAAGTTCGTGTGACGTCGTTGGGCGCACGTTCCGTAACTTTCGACGTGACGCCGCCAAAGGAGGTGCCGTTTCGCGCCAAGGTGCAAACCTTCATATGCTGCGGCGAGATCGTAGGTGTCAGGCGCAGGAACCCCGACTTCGACGCAGCGACTGAGTTCATGGCGCAGGAGTACGTCCGTGGCGCGTTCCGTCTCGAGGATTTCCTGGACGATCAGAACGTGATAAATGTCGCAAGTGCGACTCCCCGTTGCCTACGCGTTGAGCGCCTCTTCCCGGCAAACGAATACGTCTTTCGGTTCACAACTTCAAGTCTAGCTGGCAGGTCGGAGGTCAGTGCGCACAAGAGAGTCGAAACCCTCGCCGACGTGCCGTCCGCCCCTGGGAAACCGTTCTCGTTGGCGACGACATCAACGTCGGTGACCGTCGGTTGGGTTCCAAGCAAGTTCGAGAATGGCTCCAGCATTGCGTGCTACGAGGTGCATCGTCAGTTTCTGGGGCCGCCCTTCGCCGAGCCCCGAGATCAAGGAGCATGCGGCACGTGCGACGTGCTGAAAAGGCACACATCAGATCCGGCCGCGAGGAAGGCCGCCGGCTCGTCTCGATGGGCGAAGCATCGGGTACCAACCGGCACGTATTCACACGCATTCACGAGCTTTCCCATGAATGCATGCGCAAGGTTTCGCGTCTTCGCCTACAACGGGCGGGGATGCAGCGCTGCTTCGATCGAGGCGGTCCTATGTGCGCAGAGCCCGATACGATTCCCCGAGATTCGTCCACGCTGCGTCCTTCTCGAGTGGACCGTCCCGGTGTACATTGATCCTGTCGCATACGAAATCAATGTGCGCGACGTGTCCGTTGCAAGCCATGAGAATGCCTATCGAGTCGTTGACCAGTGCTTTACTCCGCGGAGCCATCCAGCACCGCCTGCCGACGAGCCTCCACACATGGGCACCTCGGGAGAGGAGCAAGTGGTGTGCTACTCCGTGGCCTCGCTGGTCCCTGGGTCTCGCTATCAGTTTCGAGTGAGAGCGCGGGAGCGGAAGAAGGGTTGGCTCCCCTGGGCGCAAGGAATGACGAGCGACGTGGTACAGACCATCCCGGATGTACCATCTGCACCAGGTGTACCGAGCCCAGACCCAGATAGAGGATCTGCCACGACGGTGTTGCTGTCTTGGAAGGCATCGCATCCAAACGGGCGTACTGTGATTCTGTATGAAGTGTGGATGAGCACGGATCATGGGGATTACCGTCGCATCATGACCTGCATTCATTGCGAAGCGACGGTCGTTGATCTGGACCCTTCGTCTCATTTCCGATTCAAGGTGCGAGGCCGGAACGACGTGGGCTTCTCGCCCTTCAGTCGGGAAAGCGCGATGACAGAGACGAATCGGATCAGCATGCCAGGAGTGCCGGCCGTGACCTCCTGCGGGGAGAGCTGGGCCCGTGTCTCATGGGCAGCACCCGCGTCCCGATCGACCACAGTGGACGAATATCAAGTCTACATGATCGCTCGGGGCTCGGAAGACTTCTGGGACTACGCGCCGCCGTTGCGACTGATCGTGGGGTCTGAGGGAAGGCCATCGGGAGCAAGGCGAAAGCCAAGCCCGTTCGAGAAGTGGCACGCTGTTGCGCAGACGCCGGAGACATCCTGTCTGATCCCGGATCTGAGATCCTCGTACCGCTACCAATTCAAGGTTCGGTGCAGCACGGTGTCTGGCTTCAGTCCGTTCAGCGCCGCTTCGGAAGTTTGGAAGCTTCCACGGCGGCACTAGGCGCATCGGAGTTGCGTTGTCTTGGGAGGACTACGGCTGGTGAGACCTGGGCGATACGCACGCGGGGGAAGGAAGGTCTTGGTCTGTCTCTGCTTACGCGAAGCCACATCTGAATTGGTTGGCTACAAAACCGTCCGCTGCGTCTGGATTCGCATTGATCGCAATCTTCTCTCTCCTGCATCGCCAAACTGCGACTTGTTCCTAAATGTAGTCGCTCCCGCCTCGGAGAGCACTACGAGTCATCGTCACTTAGCTGAGCGTCAAGGTCATCGTCGTCCATCGCCAACATCGCCTGACGTCGTAGGAGACTTGAAACTCTCCATCCATCCAAGTGCATGCTCTCGTCGAGCCTACCTGTGCCTCCTCTTCTTGTCGCCATCTTCGTTGTTGCTTGTTCACCGCTGTAGACGGGCACCCATACATTCCGCATCAGTACGACGGGGCAGAGGGGCTAGGCTATGTGAAGCAGGGACCCACCGTAAAGCTCCTCCTTGTCTTCTGTCCGTCTCGGGTAGGATACGGTGATCCAAACCACCGCGGCGAGGATCAGCAGGGGAATCACTGCCGAGACAGCTATGGCTTGCTACGCGTGATAATCGGTGAGACGGACCGGCCAACAAACCCAGTTTCCCAGGCCATCAGCACATCCTTACCGTGCGCATTTCGCTTGTCCGGTTCGGCGGAGAAACTTCCTCGAACTGAAGACCGACAGTGGATGAGCTTTCCGACTCTCTTTCACTTCTACGACGTTTACATTCCCAGGATCGTACCTGCAGGATGGGATTCTCGCCTGGACTGAGGAGCAGTCTCGCGGTCAGCAGTCCCTTTCGCAGCAAATCGTTAGCACATCAACCACACCACTGAGGACCAGCTCCGGGAAGGAAAGTGAGGCAGCAAGAGGGCCTACCTCGTCCATGCGATCTTCTGTGCGATAAAGCCTTTCCAGGGCCTTTTGGAAGTCTCCGCCATCGTCTACTCTAGCCTTGATGATGGCCTCCAAGGCCGTCTCGCTGTCGTCGACCCGCGTCAGGTTGTACACCACGGCTCCTCCCGGCGGCAGCAGCTCCTCTTGGAAGAGCATTTCGAACTCAGCTGCGAGGAGGGCTTCAAAGCCCTTCTGCCCGCGATTCCCGTCGAAA
Organism: Pinguiococcus pyrenoidosus; assembly: GCA_019677205.1. Lineage (NCBI taxonomy): Eukaryota > Pinguiophyceae > Pinguiochrysidales > Pinguiochrysidaceae > Pinguiococcus > Pinguiococcus pyrenoidosus. The sequence goes on along the minus strand of JAAMXY010000487.1, from coordinate 127,742 downwards.
GCCACGTCCGTCGAGGCTAGGAAAGAAAGCCGGACATAGACATCGCATCTTGCGCGCTGCGTGTTGGTGGATCCGCAGGCAATGTTGGGCATGGGGAAGAACGGGTAGTCCACGTCTTCCCACGCAGCGTCGGGCTCTGTGCCGTCCGAGACGTATGGATTCTTGCAGTCCCTCGCGCTGGTCTCCTCCGAGAACTCGCAGTTCGCTCCTCTGAAGCCCTCCCGGCAAAAGCAGCTGGCGCCCCCTTGTCCATCTGCGCCACAAACCCCGTGCCCGCAGCAGTAGGACAGCTCGTACTCCTCGGTGTCCTCTCGCGCCGCTTCGTTCGGCAGAGCGTACGGACATCCCGCGATTACGGGCTCCGAAGGCTCTGAAGGCTTGCTCCACAGGCCATCAGCTTGCGCGAAGACCTGGAAGCTGTACGGAACGCCCGGCCGCACGTCGCTGACCTTTGCCGGCGGCGCTGTCACCGTCACTTCCAACCCGTCGGGGATGGAGACGACGCGGTAGTGGCTTGCGTCATGGATGGTGGTAAAGTTGAGCCGCACAGAGCTCTCAAACGGCTGCACGGATCCGGCAAAGAAGGAGGGGGCCATGGGGGGCACGTCCTCGTCGTCTTCAACGAGGTCACGGGGATCTCGCGACACCGGAACTGCCGCGGACTGCGATCCGTCTTGAAAGCTGTGGCCCTGGATGATGCGATCGATGATGTTGTGCGCCGCTTTGGGATTGTCCATGGGCACCATGTGGCCAGCGTTCCTGACGACGAGGAAGTCCAACTTCCCGTAGCTCTTCGCGAAGCCGAAGGGCTCTCCGGTGGAAGACCTCCACACGTGGCGGTTCGCCATCTTCCAGTCCATGAGATTCGTCCAATTCAAGTTGTGGAGCGCTCTCTCCGCATTGAGGAAATTGCAGATCAGGTCGAATTCCCCGTTGAAAAAGACCGATCTCACGCCGCTCTCCAAGACGGCACGGATTTCCGCCGTGACGCCAAGCCCATCCTGATACTTCAGAGCGTTCCAGGGTTCGTCGCGGCACTCTTTCCACTGCGTGCCAGAGATATCCGTCGGCCAGGTGTCGGCGTGGATAGCTCTGGTGACCTGTGAGTCGGTGAGATACCTCTGCAGCTCGTCCTTGCCCGGAGGGTAGCTCGACAGGAAGCTGCCGCCGTACGATCTCGTGTCGTACATGGTCACCGTCTGACGTCCGTACGTCTGTCCTGGATTCGACGCATCGACAACGTGGTCGAGAATGGCGATGCAGCTGCCTCCGTAGCGGAAGTCTCGGCTCTTGAGCCGGCTCTGGCAGTCTTTCTCCTTCTCGGCCAGCGTCGGCAGCTGCTGCTTGCCGATGAGGCCGCGTGCCCAGGCGTACATGGCGATTCCGTACTGATGATAGGGATCGAACCATCCGTTGCCGATCGCCATCGCCTCCACGTCAATGGTGAGCTGGCCTCCCGAGGGCGGGGAGGCCTGCTTGTCCAAGATGAACTTGACGATCGTGGGGATGAAGTGCCCAGCATGCGACTCGCCGGCAAAGATCACCTTCCGCCCCTGCAGCGTCGTGTGCAGCCGCAGCACCTTCTGGAGGAATTCATAGAAGTCTGCCTCGATCTGCCCATCGCTCTTCCGCTCCTGCCCCTTCTGAATGTAGCTGAAGCCCGTGTCCACGGGCTGATCGACGTACATCAGGAACGCCTTCTCGTTCCACGCGTAGGCGTTCTCCTTGAGCGACCGCGTGCCACTCACTCGGAAGGGCCCGTTCTCCAGAAAGAGCCCGTCCATGCTGGAGCAGCCAGGCCCTCCATTGAGCCAGATGACGAGCGGCGCGGACTCCAGCGTGGCGCTGTCAGCGCTCTTGGGCGCGAAGAGCCAGTAGAACAGCCGCCCCTTATGCGCCTCGTCCACGGTCAAGCGCCCCGCCCACTGGCTCGCCGTGTAGCTGCTGGGTACACCGGGCAGATCCGTCACCAAGTGGTCGTTCGGAGAGGTCGCGTCGTCCGCACTGGCGTCGATGGACAGCTGTCGGTGGGTCCCCCCCCGAAAAAGCGCCGCAGCCTGTGTATCCACCACCTCCAGATCTTCCGCAGCAGCCTCAGCTGAGCTCCCCATAGGCTCGCGGGACGCAACGCGCCGAAGTGCGCGCGAGCTGCCCAACTGGAGAGCCGCGACGGCGGCCCAGAGCAGATGCATCTTCAGAGACATTTGCTTCTCCCACCCAGGCTGCGGCCGCGGAGCGCCACACTACCGTCCACTCTGGTCGGCGCTTTCTCTCACACAGATCTGTGGCTTTACCAAGCTTATCGCAGGCGAGTATCCATGCTCTCGAGTATCTTTTCTGTCTTTTTTTTCACGCGGCAGAACCGCTTTGGACGGCCGAAGCGGCGCGAATCAAATACGCCCGCATGTGTGACTCGTTCGGGAACGGCCGAAAAGAGCGCATGCGCGGAGCGAGGGGCGACGAACGGTGCATGCCGTGCTGGGCGGTGGGAGCTGCTGCATTTTTCCCGTAGAGATCTCTCCGGACTGAGGAAGAAGACGGCTGACCAAGAAGTGAAGGAGCAAGTTACTTCATAATGCGCTTTGCGATGAGAGACATCGGCATCACTTTGATCTCCTTGACGCCAGTGGCAAGCGAATCGAGCTTCACAATGCCCTTCTTTCCTCGAGACGGGTCGGATTGCTCTGCAAGCAAAGCGGCCAGGGTCACCGTCAGGCTCTTGAGGACCTGCGTCAGAGGAAGGCAGAGGCAATTGCAACGTACCGATGCCAATGAGCAGGCCAGTCTTGCCCTTGTCAGGCCCCGCGATGAGCAGCACGGGATCTCGGGTCTTGGGCGTCTCTGCGCTCGGCGGCACAAAGACCAAGTCCTTATCCGGGATGCCCTCGTAGAACTTTTCAGTCGACACGATGGGATCGTACTGCTCGTACAGATTGCCCGCCTTGAGGTATCTGTCGAAGCTAATGCTAATCTGCGCGAACGAAGCCTCCGCTTCGCCGATATCCCTCGAGTCCACTGGAGATTTTTTTTGGCCAAGTTTTCGGTGAGGCTTCTGCCGGGACGCGCTGTGTCCAGCTGGGTCCGCCATAAGCGTATCCTACCTGCGCGCTTCAGGCGCTCGACGGCACCGAAGAAGCGGCCCACCTCATACCGCAGGGCGAATCGGGTCTGGGTGTCGATGGCGCTCTCACTGGGGAACGCCGTGTCCGTGTACTGCAAAGACCAAGTCATGAGCATCCACAGTTCCAAGGCTTCGTAGGACATCCCGAGAAACGTACTTTGGTGAAGATCGGGACGAAAGAACGGAGCTCAACTGGATAAGTGCTGATGAAGGTCCAGTCTTCTTCGAAGATGTCGCGCTGCAGGTCGTCCAAAATTCGCGCGATCCTCCGAATTTTCTCGCCAGCCCGACCGCCGCCCGGCTTGAGGTCGAAGGCTGCAGCGCTTTGCTGGCCCAGCCACAAACCGCCGGTAAAAGTGGCAACCCCGCCGAGGAAACTGCGGCGGGAGCCCGAAACGGACATCTCCAGCGGCGCCACCGCCGCACGCGTGCGACGGACGCCCACGAGAAGCGCGCGAGTCGAGGCCACAAGGCTGAGCAGCAGCACAGCTCTCATGATGGAGTAAACTACGCGGCCACCACGTGCGGCGAAGGAGGTTTTTTCGCGAGCTTGCGTGCGCAGGAACTTCTACATGAGACTGTCCGCAGACTGTTAGATCTTATGCGAGGGATTTTTAGGCTTGATTAAAAACTGCATCCAAAAAGCGTACGTCAGCAACCTTGAAACCTTTATCACTGTAACCGTATTTGTAACCATACTTTATATTCTCAATAATTCGTTTTTGATAGGCCTGGAAAAATACCTTTTTGCTATTAACGCTTGTGCTCCGTGGGATTTCTGTGAAGATACTGTTACCGAACAAAAGATTGCTGATGCTGAACACGTGATGAATTGACCAACTAACTGTTAGGAGGGATTTGAACCCCAGCTTTTCCCGCGCTTTCGGAAGATTGCTTCTCAAAACAGGACAACGGCCTCTTCCTCGCTCGCTGGCCGCCCGCACTCGACCACCTTCTCCGCATGCGGGCTTAGCTGGCCCAGGACCGAATCCGGACTGCGGTTCGTAAGGTTGGCGCGTCCCGCGCATCAGATCGCCCATCATGCCCAGCACCCGAGGCGGAGCATCCAGCACGTACGCCACCAAACAGTCGGCAGCTAAAGTATTTGGAGCCTAAATCATCTCTCACACGCACCGCTCTCTCTCACGCACAAGCAGCTCGGTGCCCGTGGACGCAGCCAAAGGCATGAAATTGAAGACTCAAACGCGCAGCCGCGGCAACCGAAAAAGACATCACGAGACCATCGACTTTGACTCGGTCAGCGGCCTCAACGTGGTTTCCCCGGCCGTCGCGCCGTCGCCGAAGCGAGTCTGGCGCGAGAGAACCACCTCGGAGAAGGAGAATCAGAGGTCCGCCGAGAAGCAGCCCAAGCGGCGAAGAGCTCCCAAGACGGCGGCGACGACGACGACGACGACGTCGACAACGACGACGACGACAGCAAATGAAGCGGAAAATGCTGGAGTGCCGGAAACTGCCCCGAAGAAGCGAGGCCGGCCGCGGTCGCGGAGGCAGACTGACGCAGAAGCGGAGGCGGAAGTGGAGGCGGAAGTGGAGGAGGAGAGCCAGTCGCCCGCGTATCCTGCTTCCGACGTAACTGCAGACGACATGGCGCTTCCTCAGGGTAGTCAAATCCAGATGCTGCTCAGCGCTGTGGAGACGGCGGTGTCCTTGGAGTCGAAAGTAATTGCAACCACGCTAGCGAATACGCACGAGGATCTCGGCTCCAGTCTCCTGCGGATCCTCACGGCCTTCCAAGAGGCGGTGGCAAGGGAGCTGGAAGGGCAGACGGATGAAGAGGAGACGGTCCAGGAAGAGATCCGGCGCCTGTCCCGGCAAGAGAGCGTGCTGGAAGAGACGCTGAAGAAGTGCACTGACGAAGCGGTCCAGTGGGAAGCCCTGCGGCAGGGGCTCACGACGTCGCAAGCCCCGCTGGGTGACGGAAATGGGCGGGAGGACGCAACGCAGCTTGAAATAGAGAGCGGAAAAGACGGCGCCCAAGCGGTTTCCGCGACAGAAGCAATAGAGACCGCTTACTCCAAGGCGGGAGGTGCCTTTGCCGCGGCGAGCAACGAGGCTCGGTCGCTCTTAGGGAAGCTGAAGAAGCTAGAGGCCGAGGGCGGGCCGATTCCGTCCTCCGAAAGCCTCCAGCGGCAGCTCTTCAGCGTGTTTATGCAATGGCAGCGGAAGAATGGCAGCGCGGACGTGCGGGAGGACATCCGAGGTATCCTAAAGTAGCTCAGGTATAGAGGTGATGGTTGAAGCAGGGACGTGATATGATGGAAGGCTGGGCGTCGTATCGTATTGTTATAGTCATGTTTGTACCCCAGCAAGGGCGTTCTCAGTTCAGGCGCGCGGACAGTCAGGCATCCTCCTGCTTTGTGTCTTTTGATGTCGTGAAACTGCGTCCTAGAAGCCTCCGAGAGCCGACTTCTTCCGCGACTTCTTCTCGTCCTTTGCAGTCTTGGTGGCGAACTCGCCCTTCTTGTGCCGCTCCTTCCATTTTCTCCTCCGACTTGTGCTCCGCCCGAGGCGCTTTGTGGATGCGAATACCCTGCCAGACCATAACTTGAGTCAAGGCATTGCGACCAGGTCTTTGCCGCAAAAACAAAAAAACGTTCCACTCACCTGTCATCGACGGCAGCTTTGCTCTTGTCCGCGCCGGCTCCATTGTAGCTCATCAGCGGGTCCTGAGAGCCGCCTCCCCCGCCTCGGCTGCGATGCTTTCTCTTCTTTCGCCTCCGCTGAGAAGGGTCTGCGCCCACCTCAATGCCATCTGGGATCAAGTAGTCAGGAACGTGCTTGAGGTGGTCCTGAACTCGAGTTGGATGCAGGATGGTCTTGTCGTGCCGCAGAAGCTGCAGGTCCTGCGGATTCTCCTCGAAGTAGTTCTGTAGTCTAGCGTTGTTCAGCATCTCCTGCTTCAGCTCCGCCGCTCGGGCTTCCTTGATGGCAATGGCCGTCACGGAGCGCTTGACGTCTTCCACCCGGTACCGAAAGGTGGCAATCTCCTTCACGTCGAAGGGCAGTGCGGAAGGCTGCTTCTGAAACGCCTCGGGCACCTCGGTCATGGAGCTTGTCAGGTCCATGTTCACCAGCGGCGCATCCTGGTTCGCGTGCGCTACGGGCAGGGGAGGCTGGGACTCCTGGATTTCCTTGAGGAGGGTCGCATCCACCGCGTCTGTCAAGCAGGCAAGCGTCAAGGCGGTTCCCGATCTGCCACCCCGGGCGGTCCTGCCGATCCTATGGGTGTACGACGCCGCCGACCGCGGCATGTCCACGTTGACCACAAAGTCGACCTCGCGGAAATCCACGCCGCGAGCGACCCCATACACGCCCGCATCTTCTTGCCGGCGCCTCTTCTTCTCGGTGCGGCCGTCCTGAGTTCGAGCTGCCGCTTTTGTTGCCTCTCGCCGTCTTCGCTTTGCTGAAGATTCGCTCACATCCTCTTCGACCTCCTCGTTTTCCGAGCCTTCTTCCTCGTCTGATACTGATACTCCTTCGTTCTCTTCTGCATCGCCGTCCTCTTCGTCCTCCGCCTCCGCCTCCGCCTCGTCGTTGCCATGCTCATCTTCCTCCGCTTCCTCCACTTCCTCCGGATCTCCCTCTTCATCGTCGTTGCCTTCATCGTCGTTGTCTTCATCGCCGTCTTCTTCGCCACCTGCCCCCGCAGTTCCTGCCTCTTCCTCCACGTCGTCTTCCTCCACATCATCTTGCTCGACGTCATCTTCCTCACGATCGTCCTCCTCGCTGTCGCTACCGCCGTCGGCATCTCCGTCGACCGCGCTGTCGGTGGCAATGAGGAAGTCAAAGACGCCTCGATTGTAGTCCTGCAGGATGTGCAGCCGCGAGTTCAACGGTAGCTCCTCGTTCAGCACTGCAGAACGGATGTGAAAGGCCTCCAGGAAGAGCTTGAGTCGATAGCAGTTCTCCACGTTGTCCACGAAGAACAGTCCTTTCCCGGTGAGCACGCCCAGCTTCAGGAAGACGTAGATCAGCAGAAGCTTGTCGCCCGGGAGGACATCCACGAAGTACTGGGCGAGCCGACCGTCTTGTGGGCCTTCGTGCAGCTTCAGCACGACCGGCGAGTGCAGCACCACGCGCTTCAGGCGCTGGAGCTCCTCATTGAGCGTCGCGGACATCAGGAAGCCCTGGCAGATCTTGGGCAAGCTCGCACAGACGCGATTCACGTCATCCACGTAGCCGAAGCTGAGCACCAAGTCCGCTTCGTCCACCACAAAGCACAGGACGTCGGCGAGGCCTCCGGCCACGTTGCCGCTCTCCAGGTGCTGCGCCAATTTGGCCGGCGTCGCCACGAGCACGTCCGGCTGGTCACGCAGGCGCGCCGCCTGAACTGCGGTGTCGTCGCCCGCAAGGCCCTGGACGCCCAGATCCCCCCTCGCGAAGTACAACAGCTCCTCCAGCTGCCGCCGAACTTGTTCCACCAGCTCGCGAGTTGGTACCAGGATGACCGCCCGGGGTCCCGCCCGCTGGCCTGCGGCAGCCAGTAGCTTGTGCAGCACTGGCAAGGCGTATGCAGCCGTCTTGCCGCTGCCCGTGCGCGCCCGCACGAGCAGATCCTTGCCTTGCAACGCCAGCGGGATGCACTGGCTTTGCACCAAGGTGGGCCGCACGAAGCCCAGGCGCATCACCGCCTTGAGCAGGCGCGGGTCCAGGCCCCAGTCGCTAGTGGCAAACGTCGGCGACGTCTCCGGGCCCGCATTCGACATCCTGGGACGCGCGGCGCAGAGCGGCGGCCAGGTGAGACTTCAGCGAAAATTGGGCGAAAAACGAGAGCTTCCCAAAGTCGAGGGATAACTATATCAATATTTAGCGGTAAATAAGATTTATTTATGTTTGTTTCACGTGAATAGTAATATTTTTAAAAATATGAAACGCTCATATCCAATATTAAATAAGTATATTTTATGTTATTTTGTCTTTTTCAGTATTCCGTCTGGTACCCAATACCAAGTACATGGTATAAAAGTATAGTACCCTTTTCTGTATCTAAGTACAGTACCAATCCGTCTCCCATTTCCAGTTTTCAGTCTTCGGAGCAGAACCCGCAGAACCCGCAGAACCCTTTCTGTTCTTCCGGATTTGGCTGACGGAGGTGCTCCCGCCGTCCCTGCTTCATCAGTTCGTCAGCTGCTCTGTTCGGGATCGTGGCTCTTGGCGCCGAGACTGGTCCATCTGGGCCGGCGTCCAGTTCCCGGGTATCCGAAGCCTCCGTGGTACTTCCCAGAATGATTCAGTGGCTCTTCGTGAGCTTGCTGGCCATGAGTGGCCTGGCGGCGTCGGAGGACTTCCCGCGCTCGTGCCAGAAGCTTAACATGGGCGAGTTCTATGGGAACGCCACCTTGTACGCCGAGACCGCCAAGAGCAGCAAGTGGCTGGAGCCGTTCGTCGTGCCGGATCATAAGCTCATCTTCTGCAAGGTCGCCAAGAACGGCTCCAGCGGCTGGCTGCGCCTGTTCCGCCGCCTGGCCGGCTTCCCGGACTGGCAGCGCAATCCGTACTTCTTCATGGGCAGCAAGATCGGGGGGCTGTCGCAGCTGAAGCACTATGGCGCCACGCGCGCCATGGAGATGATGACGGATCCGTCGTGGAAGAAAGTGGTGATCTTGCGAGAGCCTCTGGAACGCCTGCTATCCGGCTTCCTGGACAAGATCCACCAGGCCGAGGACTCGAAGGCGCAGCTGGGCCTGTACTCCAAAGCGCTGCACAACGTGCCGGTCGAGCGCTTCACCAAGATGGAGTTCCGGGAGTTCGTCCATCGGCTGCACGTGGCGCTCAACGCCGGCGAATTCGACCAGCACTGGTCCGTCCAGTCCGAAGACTGCGGCCTGGACTTCTGGGGCCCGGTGTACGACCTGGCGCTTTTCATGGTGCACAGCGGCTGCGACAAGGAGGCGATGCGGGAGGAGATCTTTCAGCTGCTCAGGCCGGTGACGCTGGATCCGGCAGGCTTGGAGGCAGCGGCGGATAGCTTCACCCGCGTGGCTGGCGACGTGACACGGCACGAGACCAACCATACGGGCTGGTACACCAAAGAGATATATGAGGAGGCCTACAAGATCTACGAAATCGACTATGCGCGCTTTGGAGTAGCCAAGCCCGCCCTCGAGGACTTGCTCACCAGACGGTAGGGAGAAGGTCCCGTGGAATGGGGGGCAGAGAGCGAAAAGAGAGACAGGAGACACGACAAACGAAGCACGATAGAGATGCCAGGCCCACAAGAGACACAAGAGAGGCAAGCCGCTTCATTCTTATCCTGCCACGACGTCTCCCTCGCCTCTGTCACGCTGGGCGTCATCAACTACGAGAGGCTCGGATGTTGCTGGGCTAGCGGCTCCGTTGTACTCCTCTATCGGCACCTGTGAAGCGGCCGGATCGGAATAGGGCATTGCCCCTGCCTGCGTCGCTGCCGCGGCCTCCACAGGCGTCAACGTGACGCGCACGCGCTCCCCCTTGCCCTGCATTCCCTTGACGTCGACAGGGTGCTCACGGAAGTCGATGATCGTCTCCCCTACGGCCTGCGAAGCCTCCTCTTCCGGTGGTTGATTCGTCCTCCGGACCGCGGTCATGAAGTTCTGGAAGCCTGCTCGAAAGCCTTCTGCAATTTCCGCTCGAATGTCCGCGTTGGCAGAGGACTCCAGCTCCTGCCGAGAGACGTCGGACGCAGCACCGTCCACGGAAGTCCCTTCTTCCGGGTCTTTCCCGCTTTGGGACTGGAGCTCGTCCCCGAAGAAGAACTTCTCGGCAGTGGTCAGCGACTTCGCGATGTTCTCGTTCATCCGGCTCTGCTGGATTCGCCGCCGGAGGATCCTGCGATCCTTCTCTTTCAAGCGCTCCGAGAGGTCGATCAGGTCCTCTACATTCGTCGGAGGGTAGCTCTGCAGGATGCGGAGGCAGACCACAAAGTCTCCCTCCAGAAGCTGCTCGCGCTGCATCACGACCATCGCCGTGCAGAGGTAGCACACCGCATCCATGCGCCGAACGGGGTCCTCTGAGAAGAGGCCGTCCCAGAGGCGGATGGTGTCCGGAAGAGGAAACTCCCGGCAAAGCAGAGTCGTGAACCAACGAAGGCTGTACAGGCTCGTTTCCAAGTGCAGGTTCTCTAGCAGGTGCTTGGCAAGGACGGGATCAACCCGGTGGAGCACCTTCCCAAGCGTCTCCATCTTCCCGATGATGCCTTGCTCGCTACTATCTAACTGATGTGTAAAAAGGTCGCGAACTTCCGCCATCAGCATCGAGAAGCAGAAGAAAGCATCCGCTTCCACGGAGAACACCCAACTCTGTCGGCCCAGGCCAAGCTCCGGCTTGGTACCCGCACGACCGCCGTCCTTTCTGGTCGCTTTCCCCTCGCCCGCGCCGTTCTGACGTTGTTTCGCTTGCTCTTGATCTTGGTCTTGGTCTTGCTCTTGGTCTTGGTCTTGGCCTTGGTCTTGCTCTTGCTCTTGGTCTTGCTCTTGATCGGCAATTGACGGGGCCAAGTCGGTGGAAAGGGGGTCCCTTGCCAGCACGTAGTACAGCGTTCCTAACACTTCGTTCATGCCCTGGACGTATTTGATCCCCGGATTCAGCTTCGCGTAGACAAACAGAATCCGAGCGAGTGCCGAGTAGTGCGACTCCGAGGACCCCATGTCCACGATACTCTGCAGAAACCTCTCGCAGACCTCTGCGAGCGCCTCCGGCGTGCCATTCGCGGAGTCCATCCCACTGGTGTAGAAGTGCAGATCCGGATAGGTCCGTACGACGTCCTTGACGATCTCTTCCATCAGGAAGGCATCCTTGAAGTACGAATCCCACATCGTCTTCTTCTTGTCGTCCGCGTCTTCGGGAAGGATCGTGCCCCTCTCCTCCTGCGACAAGCTATTCTCCCCGCGCCTGTAAAGCTCCGGATCCTTCGGACCGCCCCGCATCAGCGCCTTTGCCTGCGCGGCGACAGCCTCTGGTGGGACCACCTCCTTCAAAAACGTGCGGTACAAGGCTCGCTGCTCCTTCAAAAACTCCCTCCATCGCCCGCGCTCTGGCGGGAGGTAGCCCAAGAGCAGGCGCCACACGATGGGCCGGAAGCCGCCCTGCTCCGGCACACCCTGGAGCGTCATCTCCCGCAGCGCGGCGAGGTCGATGTTCTCTTCCAAAATGAGATCCGAGAAGGCCTCCACCCGCGACTTGTGGATCTGCTCCGTGTCCTGCACCTCCCCGTCGCCGCTGTACAGCATCTTCTTCGCCGCCGCCAGCCGCTCCCGCCCCAGCAGGGCCGCGTACTTGCTGGACTGCCGCAGGCGATGCATGGCGCGCTGGGAAGCCGTCTCCGTGTAGATCTTCGCCACGTCCGAGTCGGCCGCGGGCCGGCAGAAGGTCAAGCGCCTCGGGGCCGTGGCCTGCTCCTCCTTGATCTTCGCGATGGTGCCATGGAAATCGTCGTGGTCCACATCCTCGTCATTCACGTCCACCAGAAGCCATCCAGGCTGCACCTGAAGGCCCACGGTGGGGTCGTGCGCGGCGTTGATGCAGGCCTGCTCCACCGGACCCGGAGAGCCGTCGGCGTTCGGCTGGAAGCAGTGCACGACAATGACCTTGAGCCTCGTCAAGCGCCTCAGCTTCATGTACAGAGGCCCCCGTCCTGGCACGCGCACGGTCACTGTTTCGCGCAGCGATGGATCCGCTGGCAGCTGCGACGGCGGCCCCGTCGCCGGTGCCGCTTCCGTGGGGACGTCCATCGCTCACAGCCGCTCTCACACGAACAACATGCAGCACGCAAAGGCGGCACAGGCAGATGCACGGCAAAACAGGTCCCCCGGAGGCACGAAAATGCGCGCGAAGAAGGAGGCTTGGGGGGCGCGGGGCGGAAGTGAAGCTGCCGCTGCTTGTGCGCCGCGTGTATGGCGGGAAGTACAAGATCCTCGGAGATTGTAGAATGGGTTTTAAAGTGGCTCGCGAAGGATCAAAATAAAGGTTCCGGGTGGTTCCAGCCGGAACTTCTTCTCGAGTAGTACAAATTTATTTTTTTTATGAACTCCTTCCTGATGTTTTTTCTATTTTTTAATTAAATTTCTTGTAAATCCCATGCTATTCACCATGGATCATGTAACTTTAAATTTTTGTATAACCATCTTTTGCGGATGCAGCCAATCACAGACGTATGTTGCCCGGCGCCATGTTGTATCAGGATCGAAACTGTGTCGAACCCAAGCGTTATACCTGTGGGCCGTCCGCTCCCATTCAAAAAACCGCAGAAAGGACAAAGCGCGGATCTCTCGCGTTTTGGGCGCCACAGCCGCTCTGGACGCGCGTCACCTCATTGCATGGCTGTTGAATAGGAATCACATGCGTCTCAACGTGCGAGTGAACGCCGGCGCGCATGCCGAGCTGGTGCCGTCTGTCACATGGACGCCCAGCCAAGAGCTCTTGTCCATAGGCGACGACCAGGCGGTGAAGAAGTGGCAGAGCGATGGCAGTAACGCCGGCGAAGTGGCCACGCTGGATGGCTATGCCACCTGCATCCGCTACTTCCCGGCCACTGCCCACCACGCGGTGGATATCTTCGCTGTGAGCGGTAGCGATGGCACTCTGCGGCTGATGACTCGCGCTGGGCGCGAGGATGCGCCGCGGGTCAAGGCGCACGAGGCCGGTGCGGTCATCTGCGTTGCGTGGAACTATGACGGTAGTGCCTTGGCCACTGGTGGCGAGGACGGTACGTGGTTTCCGGAAGCTGGTAGTGTGCGAGAGTTGCATCTTGTGTCCGTTGCTCCGCCATGTTTTTGTCTTCAGTTCCTCCCCTTACTCAGCCTTCTTCGCCTTAACCTCTCCCCCTCCCTTCCCCCCCTTTTCCCGACTCCCACAAAATAACCAACACACACACGCATGACTTTAGGCTGCTTGAAGATCTGGAGTAGCAGTGGATATCTCCGCACGACGCTGATGCAGACGGGCAAGCCCATGTACGCCATCAGCTGGGGCCCGGACAACGAGGCGGTGCTGCTGTCGGCCGGCAAGGAGCTCATCATCAAGTCGCTGCAAGTCGGGCAGAAGCCGCTTCGCTGGGCTGCGCACGAGGGCGTGGTCACCTGCGTGGATTGGAATGCCGTCAACAATCAGATCGTCAGTGGCGGCGAAGACCGAATGTACCGCGTGTGGGACTCGTTCGGGCGGCAGCTGTACTCCTCCGCCGCCAATCAGCACGTCATCACCAGCGTCCGCTGGAATCCGAAGGGCAGCACCTTTGCCGTGGGCAGCTTTGACATGCTCCGCCTCTGTGACAGGACCGGCTGGAGCTACTGCCGGGAGCGCCCGAGGACCGGGTCCCTCCTGGACATCCAGTGGACCAAGGACGGCACCCAGCTCGCCGCCGCCACGGGCTCGGGCGCCGTGCTGTTCGCCGAAGTGTTGGATCAGCTCGTGGAGTGGAACGGCATCCAAGCGGTCCTTGTCGAGCCGCGACGGATAAGCGTCGTGGACATCACCAGCGACCAGATGGAGGAGTACCTCGACTTCCCCCGGGACCGCGTCGTCACCTTTGCCTTGGGATACGATCATCTCGTTGCCGCGACCGCGACGCAGTGCTTGATCTACAAGGTCGGAAACTGGAACACCCCGCAGATCTGCGACCTCCGCGCGCCGCCCACCCTGCTGCTGCTCAGCTCCAAGTCTTTCCTGCTCGTCGACAGCGGCGCCAACGGAAATGGCGTTCAAGTGATGAACTACGAGGGCAGGCAGCTGTCCAATCCGAAGTTCCAGGGTCTCCAGTGCGACCTGCTGAACTCGTCGACGATAGGCCTGGCCCCGGACACGGTCTGCGTGATCGACAGCTCCGATCCAAAGGTTCTGAGGTGCTTCGACGCCTTGTCGGGGCGGCTCTTCGCGGGCAGCATTACGCACACGGCGCCGATCGAAAGCGTGGCGCTGAGTCAATTTGCGCAGGGTCTCGAGCGCCGAATGATCGCCTTCATCGACAGGAATCGCGACCTGTGGCTCTGCCTGGTCAGCGGCGGCGCTTCGGCCCGAGGGAGAGGCCGCCGCGGCGAGGAAGGCGACGAGGCCGCCAACTCGACGCAAAACCAGGACCGGTGCTTCAAGCTTCAGACGCAGGTCGACACGATGGCCTGGGGCGACACGAGCGACACGCTCTGCGCCATTGCAGACGGGCGGCTCATCACCTGGTACTATCCCATGGCAGCCTTCGTGAGCCGCGACCTGCTGCCGCGCACGAAGAAGGTCGTGCCTTGCCCGGAGATGGGAAAGCATCCGACCATCGCGTCTTTTCAGGATTCGCACCTGAGCGTTCGCCGTGCCGACGGCGCCGTCTTGAATGTGGGCACAGTGTGCGGGCCGCCTCTTCTCTACGAGTTCATTGAGGAGCAGCGCTGGGAAGAGGCTGTCCGGTTGTGCCGCTTCGTGAAAGAGGACGCGATGTGGGCGGCGCTCGCAGCCATGGCGATCAAAGACCGGCAGCTGGAGACAGCAGAGACGGCCTTGGCAGCGATTCACGAGGTCGACAAGCTCCAGTACGTCCTGTACATCAAGGACGTGCCGAGCGAGGAGGGCCGTAACGCGGAGCTGGCGCTCCTGATGCGCAAGCCGGAGGAAGCGGAGGGCATTCTGCTGCAGGCCAGCCCTCCGCTGGTGTACCGCGCGATCATGATGAACGTCAGCCTCTTCCGCTGGGAACGGGCTTTAGACTTGGCGGTTAGGTACAAGTCACACGTGGACACGGTGCTTGGTCATAGACAGCAGTTCCTGAGGAAGTTCGACCGCGACGAGACCAACTCGCGGTTTCTGCAGTACTCGGGCAACGTGGAGATCGACTGGGACGCGATCAATGCGAAGCGTGAGAAGGAGCTTGAGGACGAGCATAGCAGGGCACCGCGATCATACAAATAGAAGTGTCGTTCGAACATGGCTATCATACACCAAACTGCGAAGCGGCGCAAGCTCGCTTCTCGTTGCCCATGCGTGTCGCAAAGCTCAGACCATGTCATGGTGATCATGCTGGCACTTATGAACCACGGCTGGGTCCATCTGTATACCCGCCGTACTTACATCTCCGGCCGCGTCGTCCATGTCCCCGAATGAACTTCGCATGCACAGTTCGTGCATGGGGGGGAGCATGGACGTCGGAATCTGGTTGAGGCACTTGTGGGCCCAGTTCTCCACGCAGCCCCTATCGTTCGTGTTGCGCCTCGACGAATACACGTTCTTGACCATCTCGTTGGTTGTGGTCGCTACGCTCACTAGGTAGATGTGATATCCGCTCAGTCCGATGAGGCTCCAGAGGATGAGAAACAGAAAGCAGAAGAGCAGCGACGTCCCGGGTCGATAGATGAGGGCCTGGACGAACTTGGCGAGGCCGTTCGGACCCTTCCTCCCGCGGGCGTCCGTCGCCAGACGAACCAGGCACACTAGCATGACGTAGGCGCTCAGCAGAGTGACGCTGCAGACGAAGATGAGGAAGTAGAGATAGTTCCGCTTGCCGATGCAGGTCCCGACCCACGGGCAGTGGTGGTCGAACTCCTCCACGCAGTTGTTGCAGCTGGAGCAGTGCTTCGCCCGCGGCGGACGCCAGAGGTTGCAGGTGTCACAGTATCGGTACCCGCTGCTCCCGGCTTCCTGCGCTTCCGCCTCGGCGACTCCCGGCGGCGGATCGCGGGGGATGCCGCTGTCGTCCCGGGGGATGATCCCCGGATCCATCGTGGCTGCTCTCCAGAGGCCATAGTTGGTGGCGAGGAAGAAGACCACCGACGGAATCGCAAGGCCCCAGCCAACGGAGGCGGGAAACAGCGGCAGGGTGGCCGACCAGAAGATGAGGGTCGGGACCCACACGAGCGATGTCGTGCACAGCGTGGTTCTCCAGTGCGCGCCCAGGATGAGCCGGCCCCGGCACCAGAAGCGATTGTTGCCGTTCCACTCCTCGTAGCGGTACCAGTTGTTGGTCGGCAGCAGCACATCCGCGCCGCTGGGGTCGTACCGCTTGGTCCAGCCCTCTCTGGCGCCGCAGCGCACGAGAAGCCAGTCTCCCTGCGTCTCGATCAGCGAAATCACGCGCGGCTTTCTCAGCGTGGTCACCACGCGAGACGCCACGTCTCTCTCCGCGTATACCACATGCCGATTGCGCCCTCGTCCCGTGTTTGGCGTGTAGCGCAGCTTGCCGATTTCGGGCTTTCGCGCCACCGGCGCCTCTTTGCTCTCCTCAATGACGGACGGAGAGCCACTGCCGCCCGGCGCCAGCATCGGCATGTCGTAATCGTCCTCTTCATCGTCGGTCTCGTCTTCAGAATCGAAGGTCACTACAACACCGACGGCAGACTCGCGCTCACCAGTGGGCACTTTCTCGTATCTCGCCATGCTGTCGCCGACTCGCTGCGAAGCGTGCCTATATGGAGCGTCGGTACCGCTCCAAGAAGAGAGCAAGCACAGAGGAACAGGCGGGCGCGAGGGCCATGCGAAGCGCTGTGGAGCTGTGGCGCCGCTGTCGAAGCGCAAATGCCGACGCTTTTTCGTTCTGCCTCGGAAGCTCTGAAGCGCTGTACCAGACAAATTGTAATGAGACATGCGTTGAGAACCTGTGGAATGGCGAGAGTTCGTAAGATTGAAATGGGCTGGTCAAGCAATGGGAGCGCGCGGTTCTGTTGAGCTTGCTCGCGAATGGCTCTCCATCTGTCACGCCGCCGGGCCGATCTGCCGTTGCTTGTGCATGTACAAAAACATAATCTTGATCAAGAAGCTTGGGTGCTGTATCTCTCCTATCTCGCTATGGTTCAAGTGAAGTTCCGCTTGCGTCACACTCGGACGCACCAAAGCACTTTCAGCGGCAGAGCGTCGCCGATCCTCTCGGTGGCCGAATTCTTGATCACGTCTGCGCGTCTCATGGCCTGTCTGCTGCTACGTCGCCTAGATGCAGCCCTCTTCCTGGGAAGCATCGGCTCCTGGATGCTCTGGAGCAGGGTCTCCGCGAAGGCCGGGCCGCGGCGCGGCAAGCGGCCAAGGGTTTCGCGGCCAAAGGTCGAGGCTTCAGGTATCCTGCCACTCTTGCAATGTCCGCAAAGGGGACTGGCTCCTCGGCTCATCGCTTGTGGGCACTCATCGCTTGTGGGGACAGGCGGAGAGAATGGCCTGAAAGCAAATGGCCACGGAGCGGTGCAGCATGGCAGAACTTCCGCGGAATTGGCGAGATGGGAGGCGGATCTCGCAAGGCGCCAGAGAACCTTTCTGTACACAAGTCGGCTGGCGATGGCGGTCTACATGATTCAGTGGCGTGCGGAGTTGCAGCGGCAGATGGATCTTCGGCGTGCGGCCGAAGACAAGGCGGCGACGCTGGAGGAAATTCTGAGGAGTCGTGACTCTTTCATTGAGCAGCCCTCGCTTGGGTGGTAGGAGGATCGGGAGAGAGTAGAGGCCGAAGCGGATCGCTTCTTTCCAGGGGTGAGGGTCGCAGGGACGCGAGCTGATCTTGTCTTACTCAAACGCCGCCGGGGGGCAAGCGCTGCCATGGCTTGTGAAAAGCTGGGGTCAAGATCCTACAGAGAACGCGGCGGAGAGTCCTGCCCACAGCGCAAGCCTCAGATGAAACTTTCACCTTCGGAGCCGACCTGCAGGGCCCCAAAAGAGCTTGTTTCGAGGGGGAGCTGAACGAACTCGGAGAAAGTCGAGCGCCAGAGTCGCGGAATCGGCAAGGATGTCAAACCCCGCAAACCCCACAAACCCCACAAGCGCCGCGAATCCCGCAGACCCTGTATGATAGACAGCCTCGCTTCGCTCGGAGGTTTCGCTTGGCGGTCATTGCAGGAGGATAGAGGGTCTAGACCTTCAAGGGTGGCTGGGCCGCGGCTGCTTGGAGATGCAACTTCAAGAGAAAGGAACACGACTACATGGGTTGGTCTCCGGCAACTTTCAAAGCTCTGAGCTCTTCTAACACCCACTCTGAGGCAAATGCCAGCACCGGTGACAGGCTTTGGCAGAGACTTGCCTTTCTATCAATCTATCAGGCGACTGCTTCTCTGCTTAGGGCCGCCAAAGCACCGCATCTTTCGCGATCGCCGCGTGCTTGGCAACCAAGGCGTCGGCGCCGTTTGCCAAGGACTCGAGCTGCGACAGACAAGCGGGGTCTGCCAGCAGCTCTTTGCGGGCGTCCGGGTGCACAGCGACCGATGCGATGAGCTTGAGAGTTTGCCGGCGGACCGCGTCTTCCTGATCCCTAAGCAGGATTGGGAGAGAGGGAACGCCACCCGCCTCGAGAAACGCTTTCTTGCCGTCGTCATCTATTGCTATGGTCATCAAGGCGTACGCGGCCTGTGCTCGCACGCGCCAGTCAGCGTCTGCGAGGATCTCCACCAGGCTCTTCACGCTGCTGCATCGAATGGCGGTCTCCTTGGCGGACTTCTCGAAGCAGATGAAGCCGATCGTCTGCGCCGCCTCCAGCTTTATCTCACTGTCGTCCGCCTTGAGAAGCTCGTGGCAAGTCTCCACGCCGGCGTTCTCAAGGACCGTCTTCAAGCCAGGCTCGCTTTTCAGCAGGCTGCGGAGGAGGCGCAAGGCGTAGGGCTTCACGGCCTCTTCCTCGTCCGCGGCCTTGGTGACGAGAAGCGCCGGATACCCCGCTGCCACCAGGCTATGAACCGCGTCCATTGCCGAGGAGAAATGCGTCAGCGACGCGAGGATGTTGATCCGCACGTCCGTCACTCCGTCCCCAAGAGACGCCGAAAGGCGGCCGGCCGCATCCTGCTCCAGCATGGCCTGCCGGCCAAAGGCGTCCTGAGAGCAAATGCTCAATGCCTTGGAGGCCCATATCCTCGTATCGTCATCCGCATTCGTGACGTGCGTCAGCAGAGCTTGCAGCGCCCCCGCTGCGATGCAGCCTTGGACGCTCAGGGGATTGTGGAACTCGTCGCAGAGTACTCGCAATGCGTTGCAGCGCAGCACCACATCCGGATCCTGAATCTGGGAGGGCCGTTAGGGTTTCTCAGCACGATCTGCCTCCAGGTGCCAAGCTTATTCTCCAACCTGCTCGACAAGCTTCGGGCACTTGCGCCGGCCGAAGGCCTCGACGATCTTAAGTCGATTGAGCTCTGGCGGATCGCTCCTGGCCTCGTGCAGCAAGATCCTGCGGCCGCTGGAGGGTTCCATCGCCACAATGAGCTATGGTAGAGGTCTTTCAGGGCAACGCGACGAGATCCTGAGCAGCTTGAGCTGAACCACGACGACTCCCACGATGCGGGCGCTGGAGCGGCAAGCGGAAGCGGCAGAGCAGTTCCCGCCGTTTCCCCTGTTTCTAGTCCGTCATGGATCAGCTGATAGTCTTGCTGCTACCTGCTATACTCTCAGCTCTTCCATGCTCGTCTCTTCCATTCTTCTCCTCGACGATTTGCTGTTGACCGGAATATTTAATTTTTATTACTTTTCTAAATATTGATGAGGGGATTCAAAGCTACAGCTAAAACCTCAATTTCTTGAAATCTCAGACGGATATGGACAGATGCGAGACCAAACGACAGCCAGGCACGCTCGACGCGTCCAACACGCTCACGAGCGCACGAACACAGAGCTGTCGCGCCACGGATCTCTCTCACAGGGCCCAGAGCGTCGTTCAAGGTGGGGTGTCTTGCTTGTGGCCACAATCTGCAGTCATGGTGTGGAGCGGGCCCTTGACAAAGGTCTCCCAAGGTGAGTTCCAGGCCGACCTGGAATTCTCCGGCGAAGCAATCGCTCTGGCGTCGTTGTCGGCTCTCTATTCTTTGAGCATTACTATCCTGCAGTATGTACAACCTTCCCTTCCTTCGCCTTCCTCAACCTTCCTCCACCTTCCTTCACCCTGCCCTCACTGATTCTCCTCTCTTGGCGTCGGCGTTCCTACCCGCTCTTGCTTTGTGCAGCAGCTCGATGGTTGTCTGCGTGTGAGGCAGCTGTACTCGCTTGCCCAGCAGAGCACGATGCGCGTCCATGTGCTCATGCGCATAACCCGATTCCGTTTGACCCATGCCGACCGACTGGACGGCAACCTCCTTGTACGCTGCCGCGTCGTGCTTGTCATACTGCAGGCGCCGTCCCGGTCCCAGGAACACAGCCGCCCGATTGAACTTGAGGCTTTGCTCCGTGTTTCCGCGAATGTCCCGAATCTGCGTCGACACGGTGCGCGAGAGAGGAGGGCACTTTAGCTCGACGACTCAGGCAAGACACCAAGCGGTTGCATACCCGGGCGAGAAGGCGATATCCAGCCGGATCAGTTGGCGCGAAGCGGACGGCGCTCTCCGCATGTGTCTGAGCTTCGTGGTACCGGCCTCTCCTTGCAAAGATCGCGGCCGCGTTCTTGTGGAGTAAAGGATGCTGGGGACTCGCTTCGATCGCCAGGGTGATCTCCTCCGTGGCATCCTCAAGTCGGCCGCTTTCCATCAGATGCAGAGCGAGGTCATTCCTCGCGTAGACGTTGCTCGGGTCCAGCTCCACGGCCTTGTGCAGCGCTTTCAGCGCCCGCCCAGTATCTCCCTCGGCTTTCAGTATCTAGGTCCGGCAACCCCCCCCAAAAAATGCGAATTTACGTGCCTCTTGCCGAGCTTTCCAAGAACGGCCTTGCTCCTCACCTCGCCTAAGTTGTGGTAGTGCGCCGCGTGATGGGGGTTCCGCTTGATGCGTCTCGTAAAGTGCTTTGCCGCATCCTCCAACCCGATCTGCTGCTGACGTCGACGTCGCCGCTCCATCGAGTTGAAACGACAATGGCGCCAAAAGGAGGCCTTTATTCGTGGCTTTCGCGACGCCGAATTCTGCTGTTGCTATCGAAAGTGAAGCAAAAGATCCGATGCGCAAGATCAGCTGACGACGCCTCCAACTCATCTTTGTCACAATCCTTGGGAGAGCAAGACCGCGCGCGGCTGTGGATCTTCTTCTGATTTAGAAGTAGCGACATGGCTGGAGTGGAGCGGTTTCGGAGGACGTCGGCGGTGGCGGAGGTGTCTCCGGACGTGCCGAAAGGGATCGACTCCAAGACCTTCTTCCACAGTATTCCCCAAACGGTACTCCTCCTTGCGCGCGTGCCCATCAGTTGCATTGCAAGTCAAGCCCAGAGGTTGCAATAGCGTTTCGGCGCTTTTGGTGTATTCGCGGCGACTGCGGCCATTTGTCTGTCCGGACTTGCGCAGATCTCCCCCTCTGTCTCTCTCTCTCTCTCTCTTTCTCTCTCTCTCTCTCTCTTTCTATATCGCTATCTATCTGTTTGCCTATCTGTTTACCTATCCATCCCATCCATCAATGAGTGTCTTCGGCTCATGAAGATATTCACCCAAGCAGGTCAGACTTGCAGTTCCGCTGCTACACACTCTCGACGAGGCAGCTCTCGGAGAACTGGTGGCTCTGGCGCAGGAACACTTGCGGAGTCCAAACGGTGCGCTTTCGAGTGGCAAAACATGTGTGGCAGATTTGTTGAGATTCACTTTCTCTTCACGCCTAACGGCATTTCTCGAGTGAAGGTGCAATGCACGCGAGGATGCGGGGAGCATACGACAAGCTTGCCGAACGCATCGCGATGGACCACTCCGAGTTTGATGTGATTTTCTCCGGAACGTTTCTGATCCTCAAGGTACATGAACTTCGCACGCTGGCGTCAAGGACGAGTCGGCGGCTGATCCAGGTGTCCAGATTGCAATTCGCCAGCGGGTTGCTCTGGAAAGGGTAGGGGCCGATCTTCGGAAGATGAATGCCCCAGAGGGCTACGTGAGGGATGTCGTTGGCGCCCTGGAGGCCCACGGAGCCGCCCTGCGCACGGCCGCTCTTGCAAGCCGCGTGGGATATCCGCGATGCGAAGGAGTGAAATGGCGCGTCGACGTGATCATCAGCACAGGCCAACTAAGCCGCGTGATGCGGCCCACGATCATCCTGCAGCTGTTTCGTAGCAATGGAAGCGTCAAGACCTTCGAAGTCAGCATCGAGCAGTTTCACCAGCTACGGTACGTCCCACCAGCAGCATGTGGAGAAGCAGCCGCATGCATGCAGAAAGAGCCGCACGTCCCTATGGCCTTGCATCATATGCTTCTTGATTTTGATGCGAATGCTTCCATGCTTTGGCCTGCGCCTAGGTACGGTGTGGCCAAGGCACTGCAGAACATGCAAGAGCTCGAGAAACACCCGATGATGCGCATCGCATCCGAGGCCGATCGCCCCAAGGCGGAGCAGACGAGATGATAAACGCATAGCGTTCCGTATGTTTTCTAGGGGGGAGCGGCATGGTCGAGCTCTAGACCCCATGTGCAATCCCCTCGCAAACTGCCTCGCGAAGTGGCGGCGAGACGCAATTCTCTCCCAGATAGATGTCCGCAAGGGCCGCCGTGAGCTGATCGCTCTGGATGGAGCCGATGGTCTTGCCATTGATCACGTAGTACAGCACATCTGCACGCGCGATTTTCGCGATTTCACGATTTCACGATTTCACGATTTCACGATTTCACGATTTCACGATTCCAGTTAGTCTCCAACAACACAGGTCAGGATACTGGACATTTTTGGGTCACCTCCATTCAGCTCCATGATGATTTCCGTGCCTTTGGCCATTGGGCCGGGCGGGTTGAGAGACTTGAATTGCTCGATCACCTGCTTGTCGTCCATCCTCGGCTCCAGCGCTTCCACAATTGCCGCCGTGTACCTAGGGAGTCGTCACTCGCAATGAGCCGCTTGGACAATTCGTCACCGCTGGAGGCTGCTACGCACTTTTCCGCAGAGAGATCCCGCGCCATCACAATGCGGATGCTCTTCGACGTCATCACGCTGTTCAGCTGGGCCAGAATCGTCTCTGGAAGAGCGCCCTTGAGCGCCCTGGCGTCCTTGGCTTCGACATAAAGTCCCACAGCGTACACCTAGCGCGTCCGCGTCGTCAGCACATGTACGAACACGAGAATCCCACACCTTTGGGGCCTTCCCGAACCTTCACGAACACGAACTTGATGCGAGGTCCGGCGCCGACGAAGGTCCGAGAGCCCAGCTTCTTGGGGAACGAGATGCCCGTTGCGGGCTCGGTCTCGCAAGAGGCCACAGCCGCGGCAGAGACAATGGCAGCCACGCCAGCCAGGTTGGCGAACTTCGGAGCGGACCTCATCGTCCTACAAAGCGGATCGAACGTGAGGGAAATCGCGCAGAAGCGGCTTGCGGACAGAGACCACGCACCACGCCGCGGAAGTCTGCAACTGGCGCGCCGCCAAGGGCGCCGAGCGCAGGGCAGCGCGATACAGATTACGATGCGCGGCGCGAAACATGATGAAGAAGCGAAGAAGAGCTGTTGCGAAGGCAGTCTGTGGCGTTCGCGGGCTTTTCCAGTTTTGCGACGGTATTTGGCCGTCACACAGCTGGGGCTGGCATTGAAGTTGTGATCCCAGTATTTTCATCTCATATTGGCGGATACTGCAAGATTTGATCAACTACCAATCCGCAGCGCCTATCCACTTGCCGTTCACAGAACTCGTGATCAGTATCGTTAAGAATCGTCCATCATTGATACGGACCAATGAACGCCGCGAACGTCTTGAACATTATCGCAATCCATGTGCCCCATATTGATATTGATCCAACGGGCTTGATTTTCGCGCCATTTTCCCAGGCGATCTCCCGCCCTCGCCGCTGCTTCAATGCCCGCACGTCGCCCGCACTTCCTGAGCCCTCTCGTCACAGCTGCGCTGCTGGCGAATCTGCAGGCTCGCGGCTTCTCCCGAGGCTCCATAAGCTCGCAGCGTCCAATGCAGGGCGCGCCGAACTTCGCAGCGGCCTGGAAGGATGCAGACGCCCTGCTTGGACGCCCACTACCGGTGGCGGCCGAGTTGCTGCAGCTGCGTCCCATGCCCGGTGTGTCCTCTCAGGCGTTTTGGATACCTGATCTTCCAGATGCGATCGAGGCAGGGTGAGCGCTTGTGCTTCTTATGATTGCGCAGTTGTGCGCGAGGATAGCGACGATCTCTGATGGCTTCTCATCGTAGAACCTGCGTCCATCGCTTCAAGATCTGGTGGCTACGACCACGGCATCTGCGAGGCATACAGGAGACGCCGCCGGAGACTCAGATGCTGCTGTATCAGGAGAACGGCCGTGCAGGCGGCCAGTTTGAGCTGCTGGTGCCTGTTCAGCAGCGAGGAGCGGCGGCTGTGCTGCAAGGAGCAGCGACGATGCCGCAAGGCGCATCTGTGGTGGGGCCGGACAGCCCCCTGTCGGTGGTTCTGGACACCGGTGACGAGAAAGCCGAGCTTCTCAAAGCAGGAGTTGGAGCAGCTGGAGCTGCAGCAGCTGGAGCCGTGGCTGCCCCCGAGCAGGCAGCTTCTGCTGCTGATGCTGATACCGATGCAGCCACAGAGCTCCTGCTTGGGGTGCTACGCTTGAGAGGAGACGACCCTTTCGACTTGCTGCACCGAGGCGTTCGCTTCGGTCTTCGCTGGGGAAATGACCCTTCCAGCGCCGTTGCCGCGCTGGCCGCTGATCGGAAGGAGTCCTACCAGCAGTGGGATGCTGCCATGGCGTCCTCAGTGGCCACGCCGCCTCTACTGCGCGGCATTGGCTGGTGCACCTGGGACAGCTTCTACACCTTCGTGACGGCCGACCGCGTGCGGGAAGGGCTGCGGGCGTTGCGAGAGAAGGGGGTGCGGCCCAAGTTCGTCATCGTGGATGATGGCTGGCAAGACACGCACCACGTTGACGAGGATGAGAGCTTTGTGGAACCCTACGTGGACATCACGGAGCAGCTCAGCCCGCCGGCCGATCACTACCCCAAGCGCCTCCGAAGTCCCCACGTCGGCAGATCCTTCACCCTCGCCGCAGATGGGACATGCGCAGCGGATCCTGAACACGAAGCACGAGAGATGATCAAAGTGATGAAGAACGACTTGGGGGTGGAGTCGGTGCTGTTCTGGCACGCTCTGCTTGGGTACTGGGCGGGCCTGAGCCAAGAGCCTCTTTTCCGCGGCCTCGGCGCAGAGGTCGAGTACCCCCGCTTCTCTGACGGAATCCTTCACCACGAGCCGCAGCTGCTGACGGACATTGCCCTCACTTCCAACGGAGGTGTCGGTCGCCCAAGAATCCTCGAAGACGACTTCCTACAACTCTACGAGCAAATGCACGACGTCATTGGCAGGGTTGGCGGGGATGGGGTGAAGATCGATGCGCAGTCTGCGGTCTCCTCGCTGGGCACGGATGGGAACGGCGGCAGCGGAAGGCTGGCCTCGTTGATCCACAGGATGCTGCGCAAGTCTGCGGAGACCCACTTCGCGTCGGATGGAGTTCCGCTCGTGCTTCACTGCATGTGCCACGCGCCTCAGGTGCTGGCTGCGATATCCACACACTGGCGAGGTCGGCCACTCCTGCGAGGCAGCGACGATTTCTATCCAAAGCAACCGGCGAGTCACACTGCGCACGTGCACGCCAACGCGCACAATTCACTACTTCTGGCCTTCGTGGGCACCGTCGACTGGGACATGTTTCAGTCGGTCCTCCCGGAGCAAGAGGGTGGGAGCGACGCCGAGGGCGGGAGCGGCGCCGAGGGCGCCTCGCGCTGGGCGCTTCTGCACGCCGCCGCCAGAGCCGTGTCCGGTGGACCCGTCTACATCTCAGATCGTCCGGGCCACCACGACGTTGACATCCTTAGCGCGTTGACTCTTGCCGACGGGTCGGTGACGTCCCCCATCGGCTCGGCGCTGCCGACCAGGGATTGCATCCTGAAGGACGTCACCGTGGCCGGCAACGGTCCTCTAACGGTTTGGAATGCGAACCCATCGGGCGCGGGGGTCCTCGCCGCTTTCAACGTTGCTGGGACGGCGTGGGATGCGACCGAAGGGAAGTATCGCTTTGCCGAAGCCGACGGTGGCGAAGACGCGGAGCACGGGAGGTTCTCCCCGAACATGGTCGCTTCCTTCGGATTGCCGAGTTCGGGAAGCAGCACGGAGGGCAGCGCTGGAAAGCTGTTTGTGCTCTACCTGTGGTCGGGGGCAGTACGGCTGATGAGGGAAACGGAGGTTCTGCCGTTCACCTTGAGGCGAGGCGAGTTTGAGATCGCCGCCGTGACGGAGCTGCGGCCGATCGAAGGGAACGGCGGAGAGAGGCGGGCTGAGGGCCCTCCCGCTTTGGCGCTGATTGGATTCCCAAAGATGCTCAACGTTGGCGGCGGGATTCGAAGAGTGGACGTCGTGCAGAGCTCCAACGAGGCGCAGGGAGTGGAGGCTGCGAAGCACGCAGTCTCAGCTGTACTTCACGGTGAAGGCGAGATGTTGATGGTTGCGACGCGCACACCTTCTCAAGTCTGGAACTCCGAGACGGGCCACCGCTATTCCATGAACACTGTAGACGTCAGCCACGAAGTTCAGAGGGACGTGGAATCCCTCGAGGGCGGCATTCCTGCCGATCTGCAGATGCGTATGATTTTGATCCGCGTCATGCTCGATGACGCGGGTGGTGACACGGCACATCGGCTCCTGCGAGAAGTCACCATAGAGTTTTGACCACGGGCTGCAGAATCATCAACCTTCGTTCGGCTTCATTGGGGACTCGTTTCGCTACCAACCGTCCAGATGATCAACACAAACACAACGACAAGCACGCAAGGGAGCTAGGCGAGCCGGAGTCGTGACTATTTACACGTTGGAGGCAGCCTCGGCTGCCTCGGGCTTGTCGACCTGGCCCAGCACGCCGTCCATCCACTTCTTGAGGTCTGCATAGATCACTTTAGATTCGGTTCCCGTGAAGTTCTGCAAGAGTTCCTTCTCTTCATAGAACGCCAGAAGAGGCTTCGTCTTCTCCGTGTACGTCTCGAGACGCTTGCGAACCGTCTCCGGCTTGTCATCGTCTCGCTGAATCAGCGGCTCTCCCGTCACGTCATCCTGCATCGCAGCAAAGCGCCATTCAGCAAAAGAACATGAAGCAGAAGCAAAAACGAAGCAAAGAAACAAAGGAAGGAAACGGCAGCAGCGGGGGGCGAATCGTCCCGAGTGCAGGAAGCGACGGCAACGCACCTTCCCCTCCACCTTCGGCGGGTTGAAATCGTAGGCGTAGCTGCGGCCACTGGCCGGATGAATCCACCGGCTGCTGATTCTTCCCACGATGACGTCAGGGGGCACGTCCAAGTTGATGGACGCGTCGATCGGAAGCTTCTCCTCCAACGCCTCCGCCTGCGGCCGGGTTCGCGGGAAGCCGTCCAGCAGCAGATGCAGCTCGTCGTTCTTCTCCTTCTGCGCCGCCACCTCCTTCAGCACCAGATCCACAATCAGCTCGTCCGGCACCAGGTCGCCAGAGTCCATGAAGCTCTTGCATTTCAGGCCGAGATCCGAGCCTGCGGCCACTTCTTGGCGCAGCAGGTCTCCCGTGGACAGGTGCGTGAAGCCGAAGTCCCTCACGAGGTACTTGCTGATCGTGCCCTTGCCTCCGCCCTAGCACAGCGCGACATCAGCCTTTTTTCCCTGGCGCAATGCCCGCATCAACTAGCGACGTGTACCGGCGGTCCCGTGATCAAGGCGGTGTAGTGACGGCTCGACAAGCTGCGGAACCAGCGAAGGTTCCGAAGACCACCGAACATGTTGAGTGCGAACGCGCGTCTGGCCCTACGCCTTCAAAATCTGCGACTCGAGCGACTCTCCGTCGCAAAAAGAAAAGCTGGAGAACTCGAAAATGGGCACTAAAGAACGCGCGCTCGCCTTCAGAAGTCCGCGTGGAAGGCGCAGACTTCGGACAGAGTTTCCGGGCAATGACGAGGAAATTCACGCGGGAAATGTGGGACGATGTCAAATATGTGCATGGTATGGCAAAATTATGTGCTCTACTATTTCGCTTATAATATATCTACTTTCGTTGACAACCGTGTATTAATTGGCTTGTGGCCATATATTGTATATTAAAGTTTGTGCTCTGACGAATCGAGATGAAGCATGTTGCCAATCAAGGCGGACTTCAACAAGCCGTATTCAGACGGTCACAATAAAGTTGCACACTATAGTCCCCTCGGAGGGATGCGCCTCTCTGACGTCTGCGCCGTCAAACGCCGCTTAACCCCTTCGTTCTGCCGTCAAAATGGCCATGCGCTGCCCTCGCACCCTCCTCACGTATAGTCGGCATCTTCGGCCTCCGCGCGTAGTCTGCAGCGCTCGGTTTTGGACCTTCAGCGACAGCTCGTCCGGGCTTCCAGTCGACTTGGAGGAGAAGCTGGGCTGTCCGTTCACGAAGAAGCCCGTTCGTTTTGACGAGACCCAGAAGGCCTTCGTCAGTGACGAGGCGGGGGTTGCCTGGCCGCTCGGGGACGACAAGCTGCCCGACTTCCTGCCCTGGTCGGGAAAGTTCCTCGACGACAACGGCAAGATCGAGCCGGAGACGCCCGAAAAGTAGCTGATGTCCCTGTGGTGCTGTGAAGCTTTGGAGGATTCTTGAGACTGCGGAGTCGTCTCAGAAGGAGAGGGCGAAGTCTGAGCGGCGCAAGTTCGAAAGGTTAGACGAGAACGAAGTTGTGGAGCCCCGTGGCGCGTGAAGACGAGCAGGCGAACGACGGTATCCGATTAACGGACGCGATGAATGGGAAGCCATGTGCGCAAATGACAGCTTTCTATTTCTAAAAGCCGGGCGGGCGGGCGGGCGGGCGGTCAAAAGGAACTGGTGACACTCAGGACACGACGCACTTGGGATTGACCCCGCAGCATTTGACCGGGATCCCATGATCGTCATCGACAATACCAGCTCTACGCAGCTGCTCGGCGAGCATCTGGTTCTCCAGGGTGAGCCGCTCGATGGCTTGGACTTCGTTCTGCCGCAGCTGGATTGCCCGCTGCGCATCCGCCTGCGCCTTCAATAGCGCGTCAGTCATGACGCGGCACCTGCGGAAGCAAAAGGGGTTTGAATTAGGATGTTGGGTTGTGCCAACCCGAGTCTGGCGTGGCGTCAATCCGCAGGCAACCATGTATGAGGATATACGGAGCATACCATTCGTCATCAGAGAGGGGAGCGGCGCGCGTCTCCTTGTACATACTCGCGCCGCTTTCGCGGTTGTCGCGCCGGACCCAGCCGGTCGGTTCCGAAAGCCTCAGGTAGACGGTCTCTCCCTCCGTCTTGCTCTCTCGGACAGCCACGATCTCGCCGGGGACCTGCGTGGAGCGTGGATCCTCGGTGAGGACCGCGAGCAGCGCGCGGGCGGCCAGGCCAGGCCGCACTTACCACAAACTTTCCGGTGCGCTCTCCGTCGTCGCGTGCCTCGAAGAGCACCGGCTGCGGGTTGAACTCCGGGCTGAGCTCCATGTACACTTCTCTGCCGTCCGGGCTCCTGCGTTTCGTCTGGTCCTCCTCGACCTTCTCCAGCTCGAGGCTCACTGCGTGGATGTGGTTCATGATGCTCGAGGTCCACCGCGTCAGGTCGGCATCGTCCTTGGCCGCGAAATCCATGCGCTCCCTCCCCGTGATCACCGCGAAGCCATGAGCGACATGCGTAAGCTGGATAAAGCTGGACAGCTCCAGGACGTGCTGCTCAAAGCTGCTGGACCCGATGTCCGACTTGCGCTGGTAGATCTCCAAGGTGCTCTCCGCGAGCGTCACGTAGCACGGGTGATACTTCACCGCGTCCGGGTCCAATCTTGCGTGCAGAAGAGCCCCCTCCTGCGGCTGGAGGTTCAGCGCACTGCGCACAGAGTCGGAGATATGTCTGGCGGCGGGTTCGGGATCGTTCACCGCTGCAAGTCCGGCCATCTTCTCCCCGGCGGAAGTCTGCCGGAGACTGGATGCGGGAAGCGACGGCCTCTTGGCCGTCTTCTCCTTGGTGAGCAGGTTGCGGTACGCCGGAGACGGCAGGTTCCCCTCGAGCTCGTACACCCAGCCGGGCGGCAGCTTGTCCCCATCTTCAACCTTTTTGGCATTTGGCGAAATCAAAGAGAGGGAGAAAGAGAGAAAGAGAGAAAGAAGAGAGAGAGAGAGAGTGTGAGAACATAGGTTGAATTGGATCATTGCCACAATCGAAGGCCAAGGCCTGCAATGCCAAAACCCATGCTTGCGTCGGAAGACTGGACTTACCGGCGGTGACGGCACCGGCCCAAGAAGAAAGTCGAGACTTCCCTGGCGGTGTTTCCGGGACAAGTGCGAGTCGGGCACGAGATGCGGCGAGCCACTCACGTCAATCTGCTCCAGATCGGTGGCGCAACCCTCGGGTAGACTGGCCGACAGCCGTTTGAAGCTTAACCTGTGAGGAAGCGGCATGTCAGAGCTGCTGCGTCGTGCGCCATTGCTGAGAGCATGCCATACCTCTCTTCCATGCGCGCTTCGGCGGCTTTCTCCTCTTCTTCCTGCCTGGCAAGCAGCTCACGCTCTCGTCTCTCCTCTTCCGCCTTCCGCTGCCGCTCTTCCTCCTCCTTGCGGCGCTGCTCCTCTGCCAAGCGCTCCTCCTCCACCAGCCTCGCCATCTTCGCCTGGTGCAAGGCTTCCATGGCGGCTTGCGCCTTGCTCGCGCAGCGCTCCGCCAACTCGATGGCCTTGGCGCACTCCTCGCGACAGCGCTTGGCTTCATCCAAGCACGAGCTCCACAGCGTCACCCGACGCTCCTCGGCCTCGCGCACACCCGCCAGCCCCGCCGCCAGCTCGGCCACCACTTCCAAGGCATGCTGAGACAGCGACGTCGCGGTGGCGCTCTTGGCCAGCGCATACTGGCTTTGGCAGCGTGCGGCGCCGTCGGCAGCTTCGGACGCAGCCGTCTCAACCTCGGTGATCTTCGCCTGCAGCACGCACAAGTTCTCCCACAACTCCAACAACGCCGTGTGGGTCTGGATCTTCAGCACTTCGTCGCGGGTCCACTCGACGCTGCTGCGCAGCTGCTCGCAGGTGTGGAACATCTGCTCCACGTCCACAAAGGCCTCTTCCACCTCGTCCAGGTACTTGGCGATCTCTCGCCGGTCCACTTCTTCCGCGGCGTCGCGATCCTCGCGCAGACGCTTCACCTTCTCGCCGGCGACGCGGACGAGCTCGGCAACGTCCAGCGACGGCAGCAAGTGCTCGCGGACCTCGGCCACCGCCGAGGCGGTGGCCGCGTCCATGTCGCCCACGTCAGCCACCGCGTCGGGGCTCTCCGCCTCCACCGCTGCGAGTTCCGTCTTCAGCTCTTCCTTGAGCGCCGCGTATTTCGCTGTTGCCTCGTCCGCAGCGAGTCTGGCCTGGCGCTCGGCTTCTTGGGCCTCCTGCCGTGCCTCGTAGGCGTGGCGCAGCCGGGCCACGATCTTGGCGCTCTTCTCGGGATCCGAGACGTCGTGGTTCAAGATGTACTGCACCGTGGCGATCTGGCCGGAGCGGAAGAAGACGCGCGTGCGGCCCAGGCGGTAGGTCTCCGGGTCCACCTCGAAGGCGAAGAGCAGGCTGGCGATGAGCACCTCTTCGGGCTCGTCCTCGAAGATGGCCTTGGCCTCGCTGGGGTTCGGCAGCTTCTCGATGAGCCCGTGCAGCTCGGTGTAGTGCAGCCGCGTGGGCAGGCCCACCTTGAGCACCTCGCAGGTCTTCAGCACGCCCAGCGCGCGCAGCTGCAGCGTGACGTACTTGCTGTCAAAGACGCCGGCCTCCATGCTGAAGTTGGGCTTGATACAGCGGATGAAGCAGCACGTGGTGTGGTTGAGCGTCTGCGTGAGCGCCACCATGTTCTTCACGAACACGCTGGCCACGGTGGCCTTCGTGAGGCGACGCTTGTGGCCCTTCTTCATCGACGCGACCCGGCCAAAATCTACAATGCGCGGCAGCTTGGCGCTGGACGGCACGAGCTCCGTGTAGGCGTCCGGCACACTGTCGTTGTTGATGTCGATCCAGTCTCCGATCTGGTACTGGACGGTGCCGGCGAAATGCTTGATGCAGAACTTCTCCCGCTTGTCCTTGGGATGCGTGCGTGGAAAGAAGCTGCTCTTGCTGTGCTTCTCGTGCACGCGGCTGCAGAACTTGTTGTCGTCCGGCTTGGGCAGGTGCGACACGATATCTAGGATCGACAAGATGCCGTCCGGCCGCGCCGAGATGATGTCCACGCAGCCCTGGTTGTTGGGCAGCGTGTCCAGGCGCATGTCGCAGTCGATGTGCTCGGCCTCGAAGAGGCGGAGCTCCGCCGCGACAAAGTGCGTGTTGAAGGTGTTCTGCAGCGACTCGTTGGCGAAGTTGATGAGCAGCTGCTCGAAGCTGTTCTGCTCGAAGCACTCGAAGCCGAAGATGTCCAGGACGCCGATGAACGCAAGGTCCTTCTTGGTGGCCTCCACGGCTTCATCCACCAGCGAGGCGTTCACCGTCTTCAGCACGCCCTCGAACACCGAGTTGTAGATCGCCTTGGCGACGGCGTCGCGGGCGTACGCGGCTCCCTCCGGAGTCAGCTTGATCGTGTACAACTCGCCGGCCGTCGCCATGGTCCGCTCCGTCAGGATACTCTTGAGCGAGGCCTCCTCGAAGCCCAGGACGCTGGCCGCCCGGCTCAGCTGCTCGAGGTCGGCCACCTTGGCCGTGCTGCCCTCGGCACTGTCCTCCTCTTCGAAGCGCACCTGGCCCAGGTGCAAGATCCCCGCCAGGATCTCCCACAGCGTCTGGACGACGTCGTCAGCGTAGCCGACGCTCCTGAGGCGGTCGGAGAGCTTCTGGAAGTCTGCGACGTCGTCGATGCCCTGCACGACGTTCGCTGAGGTGTTCAAGTAGCGGTAGTCCGTGGCGGTTCTCGACAACGAGAGCATCTCACACAGCCCGGCGTCGGCACCACGGAGCAGTTGGAAGAAGATGTGGAAGTTGCGCTCGCCTTCGTCCTGCCGAACCACCCGAGACTTCTCCAGCAGGTACGTCTCGATGGTCGCGCCCACCAGCACAAAGTCCGCCGTCGCCGTCGGCTTGAAGAGCAGCTTGATGAACTTGCCAAAGCGGCTCGAGTTATGGTTTCGCACGGTCTTGGCGTTTCCCAGCGCCTCTAAGACGGGCGAAGAATCCAAGAGCGCTTGGGTGACCGCCGCATTCTCATTCTCGACGTCAGACCCCTGCGTCCCCGGCGAACCGGCGCCGCGGCGGCAGAGGTAGTTCAGGACGATCTTGGCGGTCTCTGTCTTGCCGGCGCCGCTCTCGCCATTGATCACGATCGACTGGTTGCAGTGCTTCTCCTTGCCGTCCTTGCCCTGCAGGTGCATCTGCTGGTACGCCAGCTCCGCCAGGGCGAAGGGGTGGGGCCGGTCGGCGTCGAAGGGCTTCCCGATGAAGTCCGCCTCGTCGGGGAAGGGTACGCGCCGCAGCGGATTCACCGCCAGAAGCGCGGTGCCCATGAAGGTGTACGGCTCGATGACCCGCGCCGACGAGCGGCTTCGCAAGTTCTCCAAGATGCCCGGCTCGTGAATGTAGAACAGCGACGTCAAGTCGGCCACCACCCGGGGATTCGACAGCAGCAGCTCGTGGAAGCCCAGGTCGACTTCCTGCTCGCGCCGGCCGTCGCGGTTGGTCACCTTGAGGATCGTGTTGTCCTGAGAGACGACCTCGCACTCCCTCCAGACCTGCGAGCGGTACACAGCTTAGAGAGAAAGGGGCAACGACTTCTCGACTTGGTAGCAGGGTGGCACCTCGTCACTGTCCTCGACCCAGATCAAGGTCCCCGGCATGACCGCTGGCGCCCGAAGCGTCGCTTGACTGAGCGACAGTCGACGGTCGATCCTCCGTGACTGCCGATTGGGCGCATCAGACGTCATGGCTGCGATCGAAGCTGTCTTCGCAAGCTTGCGGGGCACTCCAAAGCAGATGGAAGGACCTGGCAGCCCGGGGCTGCTGCCGCCACGGGGAGACAGTCCAAGGTTTCCGAGGGGCGTCAGCGCGAGAAGCGCGACAGGGACGTTTGGCTTCGTCGACCGAGGTCTTTGGTCGCCATCCCGGTAGGCGAGTGTGGGTCCGAGTCACCGGCGTCTCCTCTGGTTGGCTCTATAGGCGCTCCTTCCCACGAGAAGAATCGACGCTGCGTTCGCAAACGCGACCTGTGAGCACGTGCTACAACACTGCGGATGGGCAAAGCTGTATGGGCGACGAGCGCCGATGTGTAGCGCAAGAAGACGAGGAAAGTCCGGTTGGGAGCGTTACCATGGCGGGACGTTGATACCTAGGTCGGCCTGTACATCGATCGGGCGCGGGGCCCTGTGCTGCTCCGGCCAGTGGAGCGCGTGAACCCGGTGCCAACCCGGGAAGGAGTGGGTGATGCGATTGGCACAGCGCTTCCCGCAAGGCGTCATTGGGCCAGGCGGCAAGCGGGTGAAATGGAGCACGCATGGTATGGTAAGATTTCCGCCTTTAAAGGAGCCTCCAATGGTGCAATAGTGCAATAGTGGGGCGCTGTGAGGCAGGGCTCCACCTCTGAGCATCGACCCCACTTTGGTACAGCATGGGGGAGATACTGTGTCAGAAAGCATACGGCGCAGCGAAAGATCCCTTCTTCTTTCGTTCTTCGCGCTCTCCGTGCCCTGGAAAGCCGACGCAGTCAACATCGCCGCCCCGCTTGACTGCCACCACTGACGCCAGTGTGGCGCGCAGGTGCTCAACGCGGAAAGTTGAGAATCCTTCCGTCTCCAGCTGGAGTGAAGGGACAGCAGGACATCCACATGCGAGCTTCCCCCAGTGTCAAGGACGCCAAGTCTGATGGGGATGCGACGCTCGAGTCAGCTTGACCAGTGAAAGCTCAATCGGATGCAGTGGAGCACCTACCGTTGTTCGGTCCGTACACTCCGACTCCCACAGAAGAGAGCAGGAGCCCGCCGTCGATGTAGTTGCGCTTGCGGCTACGCGCAGGGCCGCTGTGCAAGTTGTCGCCTGGAAGGACCAAGTCTCGTTGGAGGAGGAGCTTCGTCGTATGATTCGACGGTGCCTCTCTCTCGGGGGAGTCAATCGCATCGATCAGTTCCTCCAGGTCACGACATTCCCGATCGCTGCCCCTCGAGAAGCCCGGGCAGTCCTGTTGGGGTTCCCGCCGGACGGATCGACAAATACGCAGCGCTTGATCGACGTCCCCAAGCGCCGCGATGTACGAAGTCGCTTCGAGGAGGACCCGCTGAAGCGAGAAAGGCAGCGAAGTGGCCAGCCGGTCCGACTCTTCCTCTTGGGGATCCGAGTCTTCTCCGTCCGCGTGCTTCTCGTTCTGAGACGCCCTTTAAATTCAAAGAGAGTATGCAGACGTCAGGAACGGGCTGCAAACGACCGAGAAGGCTCGCAAGGCCCTAGGTCGCGCTGACGCTTACCTCTCCAGCCGGGTTTGGTTCGTCCCAACCTGATAGATTGCAAAGAGCATTCCCTGCACCACCCTGCTGTACCCCAGGGACATCGCCCGCCACATCCCGAAGTAGAGCAGCAGACATATTGCCCGTCTCCGCAGGTCCGAATCCTCCACTGCCGGCATCTTGCAAAAGGACAAATAGTCACACAGCAGATACGGCTCGGCTTCTGCTGAGGCGTGCTGCAGCTTCTCTTCCTTTGAATCAGCCTTGTGCTCGCGCGCGCTGGCGTTTCCAGCACCCCGAGCACCGTCTCTGGACGAGAGCAAGTCTTCGTTGAACCCCGGGCAGGCGAGCTCTGGATCTGACAGGATGTACGAAAGCATCGTGCTTTCCGCCATCTCGCCTCCGAGCCCCTCGCGCGACAGCTTAAGAAAGCTCATGGCCGACGTGCTCGCCAAGAAGTCTTCGAGAGCTCGCACACCCGTCCTGCACGCAGCGTCTCTCTGCAGACCAAGGAGTTGAGCACGGAGGAGCGAGACGACGTCGGAGGAGCCTTCCAGCTTGGTGGCGGACTTTCGGTAGTCAGACGACAGCGGGCCCTGAAGCTTTGCCAGGCGATCATCGTAGGACTCGTCGTCAACACAGTACCTCGAGCAAAGAAGTGATGCCGTATCCGCCACGAAGTCGGAGCGGGCTGAGCCGTGTCGAGTTTGTTCGAGCTGACAAGACAGCGCAAAGTCAAAGCCGCAATCGAAACCCACTCTCCACGCGAGGCTCTTTGCCGCAGATGCTAGTATCTCCGCTTCGAGGTCAGCCAAAGCCCCCGTGGCGTACGCAAGAGTGAGGGCAGCGTCAAAGTGATCAACGGCCACGAGGCGCGAGGTCACCAGCTTGAGCGTCTTCGTCTTCTCCGATGCCGCTTGCTCGATGTCCAATTTGGACAGGTACATGCTGGCAGCTATCACTGGCCGGCCGGCCGACTCCTGAGCTCTCACGAAGCTGTGCAATGCCTCGTTGACCATTGGAGGCTCCTTGACCTCCCGTCGGATCGGCATCAAGTTCCTGGACGATTTCTTTATCTCGGGCACAGCTGGGCAATCGATCGCCGAGAAAGCGACCACGGTCGCCTCTCGGTGCTGACCCCTTTCCAAATAAAATTGGATGGCATCCGAGAAGCGGCCTTCGGCGAGCATATGGGGGACGCAGTCTTCGCTGAGATCCTCTTGAAGAGCGTGGGCCCGCTTGCGCGTCAGTTTCGACCAGTACTCCTTGCTGACACCGGGGGCAACAGCAAGCGCCCGGTCCCATTCCCCAAGCTCGCACATTACTTCACAGAAGCCTTCCAGATCCCCGGTCCGCGCTCGGATTTGCGCCGCGAGGCGCAACGCCTCCTCGGTCCTCACGATCCCGGGGTTGCCCTGAAACGAGACGCACGCACCGATGCGCGGGTTTCGTAGCGATTCCAGCTCGGTGGCGACACCGCGCTGCACCTGAAGGAGCTCGGAACGGTGGCTGATCTGCAGGTGGCGCCGAGTCGCCTCGGCCTCGCGGCCACGGCTCCCGCGGGACCCGGCGATGGTCAGAAGAATATCCCAGAGCTCTCCGTGCGTCGTGTTCGCCCCGAAGAACCGTCCCCATAGCACCGCCGCCTCCGCTGCGACGGCAGTCAAGTCTCGCGCGCGGCGGGACTCGCTGCCAAGGGCGTCTCTGACGCTTTGGAAGAGCATCCTCGAATGCTGGCCGCAGAGCTTCATGGCGTCTTCACCTTCCATGGCATCTTCGACAGATCCAAAGATCTCAAAGGCGCGACCCTCCTCCGTCTTGCCCTCGGGCCGACCTTCGTAGTAGGCGCGGAAGAGCGGAAGGAGAGCTGCCGAGGCCCGCGTCCGCAAGTCGGAGAAGACGCTCTCGAGCGACCAAAGCCGCAGCGTGCTGTCACGGCTTGTGGAAGCGATTGTGAACGGCTGCGAGGGATGCAGCGAAATGCCGTACACGTCTGCGAGATGCGCACGCCCAACCGCTAGGCAGCTCTCCGTTCGGATATCCCACACCCGGATGGTACCGTCCCAGCTTCCCGATATCACCACATACGGTACCTCCGGATGCCAAAGCACGGGGCGGCTGTTGGCTTCGTGGCCCTTGAGAACGACGACGCCGTCGGCTTCGTTCCATTCCGGAGCGATCTCCCGTTCGGGGAAGGGCAGCTTCTTGTACACGCAGACGCTGGCGTCGTTGGATGTGGATGCAAGGAAGCCCTTGAGCAGAGGGCTCCATGCCAGCGAGAAGCATCGTGCCGTGTGCTGCGAAATCACCAGGTAGGGCTGCACGCTCTCCTTGGACGCATCAAACAGACGGACGGAGCCGTCCCCGCCGGCGGCGGCGAGGACTTCGGGCGCTTGGGGGCACCAGGCCACTCCATACGCCGGGACATCCAAGCCGTAGACGCGGACCACAGAGAGGTCCTCGGCGTCCAGTACCTTCACGTATCGATCCAAGCTAGCCGAAGCCAGGAAGTCCTTGTCCCTTCCGGTGTTGAAGGGATCGCATCTTGTCCAAGCGGCGCTGTAGATCGCCTTGTTGTGGCACTTCTGCGTCTGCAGCAAGCGCTCTTTCTTCACATCCCACAGGCAGAGGCGCCCCTCGACATCTGCGGTGACGATTCTTTCCCCGTCGGGCGACCAGCCAAGCGAGTAGATGATCCCCGAGTGGCTCGGTGGAGACAGGGTCCCAACGACGCGCAGGGACGACGTGTTCCACAGCTTGATGGTCGAGTCGTAGCTCCCCGTGGCCAAGATCTGGTTGTCGGTGGGGTGATGGGCGCACGCAAAGATCGTCTCCGTGTGCGCGGGACCGGAGGCCAGCTCAAACTGTCTTCTCTGCATGTGATACACGACGAAGGACCCGTCCGTCAAGGTGGCCACGCAGCGCTTGGAGCGGGGGACGAGGACCATGCTCTGGATTCCCGCGTCGCCGATGCGAATCGTGTCCAGGGGCGCAGCTTGGGACACGTTCCAGATGCGCAGCGCGCCTGTCTTGCCGCTCGCCTGGACAAAGTTCCCGGGCTCCCAGGGCATCCACGCAATGGGCCCATGGCCGCCGCCCTGCTTCTCGAAGCTTCGCAGGTGCAGCATGTTCTCGGTATCCCACAGCACCAAGCTGCCGTCCTTGTGAGCAGCAAGGAGGTAGGCTTGGCTGAGCACATCCCACTGCAGGCCCACGATGGGCGGAACTCGAGTCTTGGCGTCACGGCTTCGCAACTCCTCCGAGCGATACTTCCTCTCGTGGACGTCCAGCAAGAGCACGGTGCCATTTGCCAGGCCAACCGCCACCAGCCCGGAGACCTTTGGGCTGAAGGACACCGCCAAAATGGACGTGTCTCGGCCAGCGCCTCGGGGGAGCGGTGCCATTGGCGCCGTGCCCGTCTCGTTCGACATGCCAACCCAGTGGTACACGTCGGACCCGCTGAAGTAGATGATGCTCCGGGACTCTGGCGACCAAGTGAAGCCTTCGATGCAGAAGGTCGTCGTCAGGGTTACCAGCGGCGTCTAGGAGCGGTGGAAACGAGTCATGCGCTGCCGCTTGGGGTGCAATGTTGCAATTGGCGAAGTACCTCCTCCTTCAGCATCCAGATGATGAGCTTGCCATCCTGCGAGCTTGTGGCAATGATGTCTTCGCTTTCCGGGGACCACTCCACCCACGTGATCGTCCGTTCACCTGCCGCAATGATGCTGCAGCGAGGAAGAGCATGAGAGTGAGCCTGAGGCAGCGGAGCTCGCTGAAGACACGAGTCGCCGAGGTACGCACTTGCACAGCTTTAGGGAGGCCGCGTCGTAGACGTACACGGTGAGCGTGCTGGTGTACGCGATCAGGTTCCCAGAAGGCGACGCGGCCACGCACTTGTCCGCCCAGGTCTGCGCCCCGCCCGGGCGAAGTGCGATCTGCCGCAACATGGCGAAGCCGCTCTTTCCCCGCGAAATCAGCTCTCTGCACAGCTCACAGAGCGCCCATTCTTCCGCCTTCCACCTTCCACCGCGATTCCCAGCGACAGCACTACTGACTTCTAGAGACTTGTGGGAGACGCCTCCGGGACGCCAGAGGCACTGTGGCGTGGGCTGCGCGCTTGATCCCCTTGGCGTCAGTGGCGGAAGATCCACGAGAAACCGACGAGAAACGATTTCCCTCCGTCTCCGCAATTTCGCTGTCTGTCCAGGATAAATTCCGGAGTCTGTCCTCCCAGGGGCGCGGCGGTTGGAATTCCGCGGTCGAAAATTCAAAAGCCCGAAGGGATGGACCATTTCAAGCAAATATCGTTATCTCTAATTTGTATAAGAGTCATCATCAAGTGTGTAGAAAACACAAATACACAATATTTTAAATATAGACACCTTTTTAAAGACTTGCGCGTCAAAGCCCGCCAAAAAGCCGCTCGTGCTGGGGTTTTGTCCGCACCCGATTCAATTTCGCATCTGCCGCCGTTTTCGTTCCCAGACTTCCCTGCCAACGAGCGTTTCGCAGGCGCACTGCCTCTCCGTCGATACCGACGGCGATCCAAAAAAGCTGGTGAAAGCTTGGAGCGGGTGAACCGGCAGCGGGCGCGGCGTTCGGGAGCTCTGGACGACTAGCTGACCAGGACGGAGTCGTGCGTGCGAACCGGTGCGAAACAAGGAGGGAACAGCGAAGGACGGCACGCCCCTGTCAAAGTGACCCGTCCCGAGGCTGGGAGTCGAGCATGACGCGAGTGGTGAAGCGTGTTCGGCGCTCCGCTTCTCCCGTGCCCGAGCAGAGCGAGTTTGACACCAGCATGGAATCCATGAGCAGTCCGGACAGTAGCCCTTACGCGGTGCGCGGCAGCACCACAACTCATGGAGCCGATGAAGCGTACTCCACGAGCTCTCACGGACGGAAGCGCAAGATAGAGGACATCAGTGAAGACGAGCTCAGCGACGCGTCAGCTCCAGAGGCGCGCGGCGAAGCTGGTGCAGAGGCGCTCGAGAACTCGTGCGGTATCATCGAAAAGATAGAGCTCCAGGACTTCATGAATCACCGGAGTCGCAACATAGACTTCAACCCGAACGTGAACTTCATCACGGGCGCGAACGGTGCGGGCAAGTCCGCCTTCCTCCACGCGCTCCAGGTCTGCCTCGGGGCCAGAGC
Organism: Pinguiococcus pyrenoidosus; assembly: GCA_019677205.1. Taxonomy (NCBI): domain Eukaryota; class Pinguiophyceae; order Pinguiochrysidales; family Pinguiochrysidaceae; genus Pinguiococcus; species Pinguiococcus pyrenoidosus. The sequence continues at coordinate 87,313 of JAAMXY010000487.1, read as the reverse complement.
GACCAGCACACACCGCGGGAGCAAGCTGTCCGACTTCATCCGTCGCGGAAGTGCGAACAACGAGGCCATCGTGCGCGTCACTTTGCGAAACACGGGGAGGGAAGCTTTCAAACGAGAGATCTACGGGGATCGAATCATCATCGAGCGGCGCATCCGCAAGACGCAGAGCTCCTTCAGCATCCGCGATTGCAACAACCGGGAGAAGTCCACGCGCAGAAGCGACCTGGCCGAGATCCTGGATGCGATGAACATCTTGGTGGACAACCCGGTGTGCGTGCTCACGCAGGAGGATTCCAAGCTCTTTCTCAAGGGCAACCCAAAGAAGAAGTTCGACTTCTTCATGAAGGCCACGGAGCTGGATCGTATCCAGGAGGCGATCTTGGAGATGTCCGAGATGCTGGACGCGAAGGACTCGGAGCTTGTACGAGCCGAGGCGCAGCTCCCGCAGAAGGAGGAGAACGTGAGGAGGGCCGAAGCGGACGTCAGGGAGGCGGAGGTCTTCCACGAGACGGATTCAAAAGTGCAGCGATACGAGCTCCAGGGCCGCTGGGCCAGGATCAGAGCCGCGGAGGCTGAGCTGGATGCAAAGAAAGGCCGCTTAGTCGCAGTGGACGGCGAAATCAACGAGCTGAAGCAGAGGCTCGCCGAGCTCGAGGACGAAGAGCGCCAGGGCCGCTCATCTGTGGACGACCTCAAGGGCGTGCTGGCGACCTCCAAGGCGAAGCTCGCGGAGATTTCGACTCGATTGAGCGAGGCGAAGCAGCGCAAGGCACAGATCGTCCGACCCTTGCGAAAGGACAAGGAAATCCTAGCCAAGCGCCAGGCGGAGAGGCAGTCCATCGAGAAGCAGCTGGCAGCCGCTCGGGCGATGCTTCAACGAGAGCGGGAGGAAGCTCGGCACAAGGCGTCGGTGAACCAGCAGGCCTTGATGGAGAAGGTGGCGGCCGTAGAGGCTCGCCTTGCCGAGACCGTGAACGAAGAGAAGGATATTCGAATGAAGATGAAGGAGCGCGCTGAGCACGACCTGCAAGCGAGTCAGCAGCTTGCGGCTCGGGAAGCGAACCTGCGCCGAGCACGGGATGACCTGAGAAACGACGAGGACGACCTCCGACGTCTCCAGCGAGCCAGTAGCAACAAGCTCGGCGCCTTCGGTCCCGGCGTTGAGGACCTCTACAGAGCCGTGCAGGAGAATCGGCGGCGCTTCCGCGGGAAAGTGGTTGGTCCCATCGGCATGCATGTGCAGCTTCGGGAGGGCATGGCGGAGTGGGCCCCCACGGTGGAGAATGCGCTGCAGATGCATTTCCGAACGTACGCGGTCACATGTCGAGAGGATCGCGTCCTTCTCCAAGGCCTTGAGCGGAGATTGAGAACTCGCATGCGCGGGGGCCTCAAGGTGGTGACGCTCCCTGCTGCGCCGCGCTGGCAGACAACAGATCTTGACGTGTCCGGATTCGGCTGCACGAGCATCGCCGACTGCGTGGTCGTCGACGACGACATGGCCTTCAACTGCCTGCTGAATCAATCCAAGATGGACCGCGTGGTGTTGTTCGCAGATGAGAATGCCGTAGAGCACTCTCGCATCGTCACCTGGAGAGGCAAATCCCAGTACATCCCGAAAGCCATATCCGAGATCCGCCTGCGCGACAACACGAGGCTGGTCTTTCGAGGCGGCAACCTCAACCGCATCCCGTCGTACAACAACCGGTGCGGTGGCCTTCTCAGCACAGACAATAGCCAGCAGATCGAGGAATATCGGCGAGCCATCGAAGAAGGCCGGCGGAACCTCAGAGCTCTTCAGGACACCGTGGACGAAGCGCGAGCAAGCAAGCAAGGTGCCGCGTCCGACAGCCCACGCCGGCACAAGGCGCAAGTGGAGAGGCTGCAGCGAGAACGGCGGCAGCTGAGCGACCAGAAGGACGCGCATCTCCGGGAGCTGAACGAAACAGCCGACGCGTCCAGGTTCGACACGAGCGCAAGGGATTACGAGATCACGAGCCTCTCGGAGGAAATCAAGGTGGCGGAAATGGACATTCGAGACAAGGAAGACAAGATCCAGGTGCAGGAGCACCAACTCCGACCACTCGACATGGAGATCCTGTCCATCGAGCAGGAGTGGCAGGGCCAGAATGGAGTCGTGAACGAGCAGCTGCAGGGTCTAAACTCGATAGCAGACGCGCAGGGCGCTCGCGCGCGGAACGTCGCAGATGCAAAGCGGAACCTGCCAAGGAAGGAGCGGGAGCAAATGGTAGGAAGCGAGATTGCGACGGTTCTGAAGCCTTGCTTCTCGTTCACGCGCTCGGAAACATACAGGGCATGCGGGAAGCGGTTCAGCGAGAAGCAGCCGAACTGGCAACGAGCATCCACGCCCTTCGCGAGACCGAGGTTGCTTGTTTCCCGGAACTGCGGGAAGGGAGCCTCCGGGACGAGTCGATGAAGTCCTTCACATACTACAAGAAGAAGGTGGAGGACCTGCTGGCGATGAAGGAAATGGTAAGCGAAGACCACGAAAGGTGTCGATCGCCGCGGCAAATCTCATGCTCCGGTGCGCGCCACACAGCTGATGAGGAAGAAGGGCCTCTCGAACGCGAACTTGGGCGAGCTCCGGCAGAGATACGAGCACCACAAGAAGGTACGGTTGGGCTTGGGATCGGGATGGGGATGGACGAAGGTCCAAGGACGCCGCTCGTGACCGGACTCGCGCCTCCGCTTCTTTAGATCTTCGACGATGCGCGCAACGCGATTGGCAACGTCAAGCTTGCCGTGGCCAACCTGAAGGACGACATCGAAGCGCGGAAGGCTACGTGGAAGCGCATGCGCTCCTTTATGGAGAAGGAGACCAACAGAGCGTTCGACCGCATCTTGAACCAGAAGGGGCACTCCGGACAGATCAAGCTGCAGAATGACACGAAAGAGCTGAGCATCAAGGTGCAGAAGGATCAGGGAGATACCGAGACGCAAGTCTCCGATGTCCGCCTGCTTTCCGGGGGAGAACGCAGCTACTCCACGCTCGCCCTTCTGGTTGGCCTCGGGAGAGTCGTCGAATGTCCCTTCCGCTTCATGGATGAGTTCGACGTGTTCATGGACGCCGTCTCGCGGAAGAAGAGCATGGAGACGCTCTTGGACATGGCGAGGCAGCATCCCAACAAGCAGTTTGTGTTCATCACGCCGCAGAATCTCAACATGATCAAGCAGACCAGCACCTGCAAGGTCTGGTTCATTCCCAAGGAAGTGAGCTCCACCCAGTCCACCCTGGATGAGTTCGTCAGCGCCAACTAGAGAGACCATCGCCTTGGTGCTTCTCTTCCTGGTTTTGATCTTGTTTTGGGCTCCTGTTTTGGGTTCTTGTTCGTGCTCTTGTTCTTTGTGTTGTTCTTGTTCTGGTATCCGTAGCTACATGGGCATTGCCACGTCGGCAAGAGTTCTCGCCCTGGCTTCTCCTTAGACATGAAGCCTTCCGGGTTTGCATCTTCGGAAAGTGTCCTGGGACAGAGAATGTCCGAGGATGGAAAAGTGTCCGAGGATAGAAGGCGCCCAGTAGGCTTTTATTTTTTTTTGCTTCCGCACAGTCAGTTGATGGTCGCGCAGATGGCTTGGGGCATGATTGAGAGAAAGACTCGTCATGCGGAGCACGGCCATGACAATCCAAAGTTCTCTGTAGCGCTTCGTTTTCTGCATCTGCTCTACTTCAGCCAAGTGCTTCTCCCGGCGCAGAAGCCGCAAGCGCCGCAGCGTGCGTCTGCCCGTCCTGAGCAGAAGCTGCGGCCTTGTTGAAGCGGTTCGTGCGTCTGCCGTCTCTGTCTAGGCTGAGCACTTCTAAACATACATGCAGCGGAAGCACGGGGACGGGAGCTTCGTGCGCCACTTCAATACTGATGTCTTCCGCGATTTCCACTTTGAGGGCGCTCCCTTCTACAGCGGCGCCGCTCGCCTCCTCGTCCATTCTCTCTCCGATCTCCAAAATCGCGTCGTGCCCCGCGCCTTCTTGGGCCTGAGCCTCGTGCATGCTTTCCACCAGGGCGTAAAGATAGTCACTCTTCCGAATCTTCTCGATGCAGAGCTGGTACAAAGACCGTATCACGGTCGGGCCCGTGAGCAGCAGCGTCGAGTTGTTCCCGCAGGCGGCATGAATCACGTGCCGATGGGTCTGGAGCATCAGATCGAGCCGCCTCGGGTAGTTCTCGGACTCGGTATCCGGATGCCCGAGCTGCCCTTGCGCCCCGAGGCCAAATGTATACACTTCGTTCTTCTCGTCGATGCAAACGGAATGCTCTCCGCCGCAGGAGACCTGCCGAACGCGGAGAGCGTTCAAGGTGCTAAGGCGCACAAACTCGGACTGAAACGGGTGCCCGCGCTCGTTCTTGGGAAACCTGTCTGGAAAGCCGAGGCCGAGCTGCCCTTGGAAGTTCCGACCGCAGATGTACACCTCGCCGGCGCTCGTGAGCACCGCGCTGTGGCCCCAGCCGGCGACGACGTCGGTCACGTCGACGCCCGAAAGGCAGGTCACCTTCTGCGGCACGGGGATGAAGTAGGCGCCGTCGTTGTTCCGCTTTGCCTGGCTGGAGTTCCCGTAGCCCAGCTGGCCCACCCGGTTGTGACCCCACGTATACACACCATCCGTGGTGAGGGCGATCGTGTGGTAGCCGCCGGGACCGACGCTGATCCGCTTCACCGTGTGTCCGTGGAAGGCAAACTCCAGCGGAATCGGCCACAGCACGTCTTCGCACAAGCCATGCCCCGTGTACTCGTGCTTCCCGCAGCTCATCATGACCCCGTCCACCGTGAGAATGCACGTGTGCACCGACCCGGCGTACACCTCCTTGACGCGCTGCACGATCTTCACCAGCGTCGGGAGGTACCGATCCTGGTCGTCGCCCACCCCGAGGCGTCCGTTCTCCCCAGCTCCCCACGTGTACAGGGCTCCCGTCGAGGTGATGGCCGCCGTGTACGCAAAGCCGCAGGCCACCTGCACGCATCGGCGCCGGGCGAGCGGCTCGGAGCAGACCAAGCGAGGCTGCGCGACATCTCGGCTATCGCCGTGCCCAAGTCGTCCGAAGCCGCCTCGGCCCCACGTGTAGACACGGCCGTCGTTCGTCAGGGCGGTTGCGTGCTGCCCGCCGCAGCTGACTTGCGTCACGTGCACCCCCAGCAGGCCTTTGAGCGGCGCGGGCCTCGCCGGCTCCGTCTCTGGAAAGTCCTCGACCGTGCCCATGCAATACACGATCGTGCCCGGGTCCGCCACCTTCTGGAAAGCTTCGTACAGGCCGAGCTCGCGGCTGAACACGTCGAATCGGGTGATGTCCACTTCGCTGACGCTCTCCGTGTCGCAGCCGGGCGGCCAGGCGGGCATCTCGGCGCAGAGCTGCCGCCGAAGCTTCTCCATCGGTGGGTCGAGATGCGGCCCGAAGGTCTCCACGAAGGACAGCGCAAAGCGCTCCCAGGGGATGAGGGTCGCATCCCCGAAGTTCAGGATCCAGAACGCCCTCGCCTCCAAGTTCCGAATGAGGCACTCCGCGGCTCCTTCTCCTGCACTTCGCGCGGCGTTGGCGCTGCTGGAAGCTCCCGCGCAGCCTGCTTTGACAGTCGGGTCCAGCTGCTCCAGCGTCCGCAGCAGCCCGACCTCCAGCAGGTGTAGCCTTGCCAGGCAGATCCTGGCATTATACGTCCCAAAGAAGTTGCGCCGTCCCTCCAGCGCGCTCGTGAGCACGCTCCTCAGCGACGCCAAGCTACCCTGGAGTACCGGAAGCTTCTGGTAGAGGCGGTGCCGTCCAGCCGAAGCCCCTCCGTGCTCGAGCATAACGTCCAAGCCCGTGCGCACCAGACAGGCCAGCGTGCCTGGAAGCGTACAGCCGTCCGACTCGCGTCGCTGGGCTGCTCCATCAGGATTCTCCACCGCCTGCGCGGCTGTGTCGTCGTTGTTGTCTTGGTCCTGCGGCGGCCGCCGGCGCCGCAGACTCGGTGCGGCTCCCCGTTCTGCCGCCCAAGTCGCTCTTCGTTCCATAAGGAAGGACGAGGCAAGCGCGAGTTAGCCTTGAGTTTCTTAGGAGAGGCCCCCTCCTCAACACGCCCCTCTTTTCTGCGGTATCTTTTTTTTCCTTCCGCTTCTGCTGCTTCACTCCGTGGTTCGACGCGCGTCTCCCCCGGGTTTTGGGGGGTTTCACCACGATTTTTCAAGATCGAGCCGCACGTAGGCACACTGGATGTCTCCCGAAGGATGAGTGGTGAACTTACGTGGCTGCTCCACCGCGCGCACTGCGCTCCGAAGCGGCGTCGGACGCGTCTAGAAGCGCCTTCGCATCTGCGTTTTCCAAGAGAGTCTGAAGAAGCGTCGCAGCGTCACGGAGCACCCGGTGGATTTCCTCCGCCATCGAACGCGAGTCCAGAGGTGTTTCGGGACGGAGCGATGCGCAGTACCGCGCGATCTTGTGGCGCAGAGCTTCAAAAAGCCGCTTTCAAGAAGGGGAAAGGGCGCGAAGTCGCACACGGGACAACAGCAAATGAATGTGTAACGGCCGCGCTTACTTGCGCAAAGAGTCGCGCTCTGCGCGAATCATCCTCTCCACGCTGCGCCTCGATTGGCTCATTCCAAGCTTCGAGAGTCATCCAACCAATCATGGTTGCCACGCACTCCTCAATCCGCTTCAAACAGAGTTTTGAAACAATATCCGCACCTGTTTGAAGGGCACATTGTAGACCCAAATTTCAATATCTCGAAGACGCACGCGAGCTGAACAGCGGGTTCGCGCGGTGGGCGGCGATGGCGCCGCCGAAGTGGCCTTAAGGGGCTGCATGCGGGCACAGCCGCACCTGGCTCGCAACTCCGGGGTGTCTCTCTCATGTCTGACTTCCACGCGGAGGAGGCGGAGGCGCCGCCCGACCAAGTAAGTGGAGGGCCGCTCCGCGCTCGTCCGGCGCTGCGGGACTGACGCGCTCGCGGCCTCAGGACGCCGTCTTTCTGCATGCGGACGATGTGGTTGGGGAGATAGACGTCGGCGAGGCGCCTCCAGACGAGAGTGACGACGAGGACGTGGCGGAGGCCGACGACAACGGCGCGGCTGAGCAGGAGAGGCCCGTGGAGGCCTTGGAGGACCACGCGAGATTGGTGCTGTCCGGCCATTCGGACTCCGTGTACGCCGTGGCCGTGGCGCGCAGCCTGCATGGAGGCTGCCTGTTCGCCACCGGCGGTGGAGACGACACCGCGTCGCTCTGGCGCTGGCAAGGGGCCGCGCTGGAGCAGCAGGTGCTGGGCCCGCACGCGGAGACCGTGGCTTCGGTTCGCTTCAGCAACGACGCGAGCATGCTGGCCACCGGCGATCTCAGCGGCGTGCTCAAGCTGTGGAGCACGGGCGAGAACGAGAAGTTTGGAGATTTTGGCGCGGAGGTGCGGAGCCTTGACGGCCCGGCGGACGTGGAATGGATCGACTGGCACCCGCGCGGCAGGATTGTGCTGGCGGGAGCTTCGGATGGGACCATCTGGATGTGGCTCGCGGACAATGGGAACTGCATGCAGGTCTTCGCAGGCCATGAGGGCGGCGTCTCGGGAGGGGGCTTCAGCGCCGATGGGAACACGATCGTCTCGGGCGGGTTTGACGGGACGCTGCGCCTCTGGGCACCAAGGACCGGCCGCTGCAAGCACACGTTCACCGGCCATGGCTTCCACGAGGGGCCGGTCACCTGCCTGAGGATTGAGAAAGGCGACGACGCGCAACGGGTCCTTACGGGGAGCATGGACGGCACGCTGCGGCTGTCCCACATCGGCAGCAAGCGCGTGCTTCAAACGTTCGTGCACAGCGTCCCCGAGGTGAGAGCGGCTCCGAATCAGCCCGCTGAGATCGAGCGGCGCGTGGAAGACGAGATGGATGTGGACGTGGAGGATGCCGACGGTGACGACGAAGGCGAGGGCGAGGCCACCTTGCAGGAGGAATCTACGCTCTCGGTGGAGAGCTGTGAGTTCTTGGCCGGATCCGGATTAGACTGGGTTGTGAGCGGTGGAGTCGACGGGGTAGCCCGCGTCTGGGATGTCGCGACGGGCGCTGTTCGCGCGCAGCTTGATCACGGGGACGTCGTCACGGGATTGTCTCGCGGATCCACGACTCAGGTGAGTGACGCACTTCAGCGCCTCGTCTCTCCACGAGGCCAAGGGATTTGAGCTTCCCGGTCTGTCTTCCTCTGATGCTACCTTCCCTTCCCTTCCCTTACCTTCCCTTGCCTTCTTGCCTTTCTTTTCCCAATCTGCACAGCCAATTCTGATATCGTCATGTGCTGACGGCGTGGTCCGCGTGTGGGAAACGCGGAATGGCGGAAGCTGTCTAAGAGCGCTTACTGGCCACACAGAGATGATCGTAGACATGGTAGTGAACCTTAGCACCGCCGGGAATAGCTCCGACGAAACCTTGATTGTGACAGGAAGCGATGATCACAGCGGAAGAGTCTTCCTCGTCCCAGCAGAGTAGGCGGTGAATGGAGAGAAAGCACTCTTCTTCTTCCTTCACAACTGCTCGTCAGCAGCATCGGGCCCTCGGCGTTTCCGTCGAAGATGGCTTTCACCGGTCGACGGCACCTTCAATCACTCTCGGCCCCCTCTACTCTTCTGCTTACGAGCTCGACTCTCCAACCTACGTTCGTACGTACGACTGTGGCAGTGCCACACGGAGCTTGGCTTGGCGACGCAGGCTCCCATCCAAAAAAATCACTGCCGCGCCGCTTCAGGCGACGTCCATGCAATGGAACTGAAACAAAGATGACGATTACGCTTCTCGGAACAACAACTACAACAGACTCAGAGACGGAGGAGAAGACAGATCGGCCCCGACTGGCATGCAGCAAAAGTAGCTATGACGCAGCAAATAGGTTGTCCATCTCCGGTTGGACCACGTCGCAGTCGATCATGTCGTCTTCCTCGTCCTCTGAAGGCCCGCTGTCGTCCAACCCGAACTCGCTGAGATGTGACACTTGGTCCAGCAAGTTGTCCGGCAGCGAGTGCCGTCGCCTGATCATGTGCCGGATCTCCTCCTCTTCCGCTTCCCGCAGGTTCTTGACGTACAACTCCGCCTTGTGCCACAGCATCTCCTTCACTTCCGGGTTGGGGTCCCTCGCGGGGATCTCCAGCATGGACACCTCGTCGCTGAAGCGGACCGAGAGGCGGCTGCTGGAGCGCCGCACCTTGTGCGTCGGCTGCGACTTCTTCGTGTGCTTACAGTCCACGAAGGTGGGCAGCTCCATGCTCTTCGCCCGCTTGTGCTTGCTGCCGCTGGGAATCTGCGACAGCTTCGGCGGCGCCCTGCCGCTGACCTCGCTGAGTCGAGGCCGGTTCTCCGTCTCCGTGGACGACTCCGAACCCCGCAGAAAGTCCAGGTCCGCCGGATCGCTCGCGATGCTGCTGAGGTCCGACAGCGAGCTGGTCAGGACCGACTCCAAGGTTTCCCTGGAAACACCAGCGATGAGTCTGCTGCTGCTGCTGCTGCTGCTGCTGCCATGGCCTTTGGCAATTGCTGCCAAGCCCCGCATCGTGTCGCGGAAGCGTACCTGTCCTTCTGGAGCTTCGATGGGTCCGTGGCATCCGCCTGGAACAGGCCTTGGAACGTCCTTCTCTCTCGAAGCGGCTCCGCCATGCTGCTCTGCTCTGCTGTGCTCTGCTCTGCCACCTCCGCACAGGGAGCACAGTCGTGGCACTCTCTGGAATTCGCCACGCACGAAGCGAATGTTGGCGTGGCGCTATTGCTGCTGGACGGGAAAGTTCACCTGTTGTCTCGACTTCAGTTGCAGCAACAGCGTCCTCGGGCCCTGATTGGCTGGTAGCATGTCAGCCCTGGCAGCGACGTTGAGGCCGAGCAGCTGATACGTCCAATGGTGTGCATGAAAAAGTATGACGCAGCCACTAAGTTTGAGCGATGGGTTCATGAAGATGTCTGATTGGTTGAATTTTAGGGGTTTTGTCAGCCCGAATGTCGTGGCAGAGTTTTAAAAATGGCTTTCAGCATTTTCTGACATTCGCCACTACAGCTCCATCAAACCCGACGGGCCTGCCGTTGAGATCGGTTTCGCTTCGGTGCCGAGGAGACTCGCATCGCTCACGGACTTCTCCTTTCCTCGGCGGCGTCTCTGAAGCATTTCGGTGCCGGCATCACGAAGACTCGCCCTGGTCGCTGACACGGCGGACGTCTAGCAACCCCCTCGCGCCTGAACCTAGAACGGTGCCATCGTGGCTGGATGGGATCTCCATAGGCAGCACCGCTTGCGGCCCAGCCAGACCAACCGCCCAAGTTCAAGCGAATGCAGACGGAGCGGCCGAGGCAGCCGTCTATAAAGCAACTCGCATTTTGAAATTCTAATTCAAATTTACTTTAGCACTTATAAAGACCTCAATAGCCGAGTTGCTACGTAGACGGCATGCATAGCTAGGCGATGTTCGCCAAGCAACAAAAGTGGCGGTGAAGAAGGAATGCATCTTGATATGGGAAGTCCCGAACAGAAGTGGCAGTCGGGAAGTGTATGGTACCGAGCTCCACCTTCGAACCTTTCGAAAACCTCGACTACATTTCGCGCGGATTCCCCAACGTCGCAAGAAGAAAGAATTCCGCAATTGAACGCAAGGTCCCAACAATCACTTCCGCCAGTCAGCTGACCATTCCCAAGCGTTGGTACAATGATTATAATAACACTCTCTACGCTGCCCTGGACCGGTTTCTGCTGCGGATCGGTATTCTCCCTCCGCAGACTTCGAGGAGAGCGTTGAGATCTTTTCGCTTGGCTTCTCCCAAGTTGCAGGTGGCGATACGGCGCTTGGAGGCGGCTTCTCGCTATCTTTGATCCATTGCGCGCATAAGGAGCGATTGGAAGATGATGCGGGCTCGCTGCATGGCTCTGGCCTTCTTCGCGACCTTTGCGCTGCAGGCACAGAGCTTCCACACTGTTGGCGGACTTGGACGCACGAAGCTGACGAGCGTCACCAGACTCTATCACAGCCAGAGCTCCTCAGGTGACGATAGGCAGAAGAAGAATGCTGGCCTACGCAAGACTCGCTGACCGGAAGGCTCCTGCTTTGGACCCCGTGCGGCTGCTAGAGGAGCTGCGCCGCAAGTTGAAGGAGAAGGAAGAAGCCTACGCCAGAGACCGCCTGCGCGAGCAGCAGGAGACGCTGAAGCTCGCCGACTTCGACTATCCGGAGCTGACCAAGCTGGAGAAGTGTCCCTTTATCGACGCGGAGGGCGAGATGAACTTGGTCCCGCCTCCGCAAGGCACTCGCGCGAGTATCTACGCCGTCTTTGACTCGCACGAGAATCTGGCTTTCGTGGGAATCACGCGCAACGTGATGGCGTCCATGCGGCAGATCTTGGCTCGGCAGCCCTTGGATGCGTACTACTATAGTGCGCACCATGTTGCAAAGCCGTCGAAAGCCACACTGGAGCTGATCAAAGAAACCTGGATCCGCAGCTGTGACGCGGTGCCGAAAGGAAATGTGCGTGCATGATTTGCATGGGTGCCTCTCGAAGACACGTCCTCCATCGCTGACGCTGCGGCTCCACAGATCGATGCAGACAGCGAGGCCAGCTGGGAGGGGGCGACGGACGTCAAAAAGTTCATGACGCCCGAGGAGCAAGCTTATGTCCACGAGCAGCGAAGCGCAGGTCCGGTGCCCGTTTCCTAGCATGTTGCGCTCATCTCCGCGCAGTGGCAGCTGAAAATGCTTTCTCACTGATAGGACGCGAAGGGCCCGCCCTCCGGGTGATAGCACGCAAGTACGAAGCGGACAAGCTGGCGATTCTCGAGAGTCGAGGACTTGCAACGCCGCTGCGCTTTGACCCGAAGCTGAAGCTCCTCGGGTTGCTTGATCTCCACACTCCGAAAAAGAAATAGTGCGCGGACCAGGGTGAGTTCCTGGTGCTCATGCAGAACTCGACCGCATGCGCGCGCTCCCACGGGAACTTAGTACACAAGATAGCAATGTGAAACGCCGAGAAAGACAGATCAGTACAAACCAGCAAACACGGAGGCTTCGGTAGAAGGCCAAGGAACAGAGCAACGGTAGCATTCGTTTGGATTCCCGGACCCTGCGGACCATGGCCCTCTCGGTTAATGAAACGCCCAGCATTTGTCGTCGTTGTCGTCGTTGTCGTCTTTAAGACACCCCACCCAATCAGCAAGACTATGCAGCGCCTTCGGGGCTCCTGTCGAGCGTCTTCAGCAGGCGAAAGAGGCTGGCTGCTTCTCGGATGCGGGAGAACTCGATGCAGAAGGCCTGGACCTCGATGAACAAATCGTTCACGTTCAGCAGATCCTTGCGGATCAGGCTCTGCAGAAAGACGCACACAAGGCGAACAAGCCTGTTCTGCAGGTACTTGTCCTGCAAGATGCACGGAAGGACGAAGCGCAACGACTCAGAGAACGGTCTCAGAAGAGCTCTGGAGGCGGGCGGACGCCACGTACCTTGATATTCTCGCAAGAGCTGATGCAATTCGAGATGTACAGGTGAATGAATTCGTCTGGCAGGCGCACGATCTCGTTTGGCATGTGCACGAGGCGGTTGACCACCTCCATGCTGTGCACACTCATCTCCATATTTACAAGGGCACTCAAGTACTCTGTCATCTGTGGTGACGCCATGACCGTGAGAAGGCATTGCACCGCTATGGGAGGATTGGCCTCGACTAGCTCGGGCAGCCTCTGGGGCGTGAGGCCGCACGTGTAAACCAAGCGGGGATCCGCCCGCAGCTTGCGCACGATCTCGTCGACCTGCGGCGGCGCAAGGGTCCCCGCAAAAGCTCGCGTCATCTGCTCCTTGAGCTCTTGATCCGACGCATCCGTCGCAGCCCCGGGCGAGTGCAGAGGTCGCTCCCAGAGCAGCTGCAGTCCGTAGTCGGGATTGAGCCAGATCACCTCCGCGTCGGTCGGCTCCAACAGGGGAGGCAACGGCCTCACGAACGCTGGCTCGAAGCCCAACAGCGACAGGGAGCCGCCGGAGCCGTCCTCCAAGCTCATGTCCTCCAGAGGCAGGTCCTGGTCCGGTGGCGTCCGCTTCAAGGCCGGCGCGGACTCTCCGTTCACCTCGGGATCCGAGATCACCGGTCGCAGCCCCACGGACCGCAGACCCGGTATGGGCGGCGCCTGGTCGTTGTACTGCCTCCGCATCGTCTGCAAGTCTGGCCTGGGCACCTGCTCCTCCGGCAGCCTCTTCATCGCCTCGAGGATCATGCTGGGGGGCGTCTTCAAAAACTCCCTGACCTCGGCCTTCCCGGACAGGAGATGCAGCACAAAGCGCGTCTCGGCAGGGTCGGTTCCCTTGTCCACCGACTCGTACAGGAAAGGGAAGAAAGGGTTCTCGTGCGGCGCGTCGCCTCGGAACAGATCGCTCAGGAGAGAGAACGCCACAACGCGCTGGCACGAGAAGAGAAGGCAGGGCGCGTCAAGAAAGGACTCCAGCGCGGCCACCAGACAACGTCGAGCACAACGCTGGGCTGAAGTATCCTCAACAAGCACGATTGCCACAAGCATAACCACCGACAGACTGCCGCGGGCATTCCATGGTGCTTCACGGAAGGCAGCAAAAGCACGCGCCTCGAGACACCTCTGCTCAACGAGGCTTACCTGCATCCGCGTGAGCAGATTGTCTTGCGAGAGCGCGACCATGGCGCAGCCATACTTGAAAGCTTCGCTTTTGATGACTCCCCGGCGGAACTCTTCTATCGTCTTCTCGACGCTGTCCTTCGACTGCAGCGGAAGAGCTCTGGTGAGCGAGAGAACTTTGGCGCGATGGCGGACTGCGGTGCCTACCGAAAGTGTGGACAGAAGCTGCGCCAGTTCCCGCGAACGAAGCATCTTGGACAAGCTTGTGAGCCTTTCGAAAGCTCCGTCGTCAGTTGGTGGCCAGGACGGGGCCATACAAGCCACAGATGCGCCTGGGGAAGCTTGCGCGCGCGCAAGACGCTCAAAGCTGCATGGTGGGGCTATTCGTAAGTATTAAAGCAAGATCGACCAGAAAACTATTTCGAAACTTAAAAAAGCCCCTTCTGGCTGAACTGATTGGCTTCTCCGAATTACTTTGCCGTTTCTCTGGAACATTTTTTTAACACTATTCGTGGACATGGTTTGCTGAAAATCCTATCAGTTTTGGTCATAGAATTGTGTCGTTGGCGGACTCGGACTCGAAGATCCGATTCCCGCCAAAACGATCTGAACCTCCAGGCACTGAAAACCGGCGCTCAAGACGCGCCTTTCGCGCTACAGAGTTCGAAGTTCTCATTGCGCGTTAGGCCATTTTCCATCTTTCCATCGCTACATCAAGATTCAATCCCGATTCTGAAACGAACCGCTCAGTCGAAACAAGTTCGGCGCACGCAGCTCGCAGCAGAGATGTCAGCGACGCTTTTCCAGCGGAAGCACACGAATGCTAGGACTGAGTACGCAGATCAAGAGCAGCGTCGCATTGCGATCTCTGCTCCAAGCGAGAGAGCGGTATCGACGCAACTGAAAACGAAGAACGATGCAACGACGAAGACAAAGTCCACCGCACAACGTGCGTTGGCACAACTGGAGAGGACCAAGCGGAAGTGCGTCGTTCAAGAGAGCAAGTTGTCCAAGCTCCAGTGGGAAGCGAGCGCAAAGACGCAGGAGCTGTATGAGCTGATCGAGCGCACAGTGGACATCGGGAAAGAGAACGGCGAGCTCGACGGAATCCTAAGGCAGCGGCAGCAGAGCGTGGACGCGCTGGACAAGGCCTTCTCCAGTCTTCGCATCGAACTCCAGAAGACTGGCACCCTTGACAAGTCGCTCCGCACGCGCGTAGACTTGATACGGAAGTCGATGCGATATTGTGACGCGCTTCTCAAGTTGCTTCCCGGAGATGTGTCGCAGCATTCCACAGTGCTAACAAGGGAGTCTCTCGACAACATGCAGATCCCGATGGAACGAGTCAGCATGCTTCGGGAGGAGATCGCCTCATGTCAAGCTGCGCAGTGCGTGGTGTCCGACGCTGTCGCGATGACGCACGCTCACGCAGATCAGACCATCTGCGAGCTAGGCCTGCTGACCGAAGAAAAGAATCGTGAGCAACTGAGAGCCATCCAGCTGAATCAGACGACCGACGCTACAGACCGCGACGTCCACGCCACTTCGGAGAAGGTGGCGGCCCTGCGTGAAGCACTTCTGAAGCTGAGATCAATGTGCGCGGAGCTGAGCCGGGCGAGAGAAGCAGCGTTGGACATGCGAGCACGAAGCTCAGGCCTGTACAACCGGCACGACCGCTTTGCAACCAAAGACTTTGTGCTCACCAAGGATCACCTTCTGGTTCTCGCCGGGACGCACCGGTACGTAGGCTCCCTCCTCCACAAAAGCGAGAGGTCTCTGAAGTGCTTGGAGGAGGACCTGTCCGCCGCGAGGGCAGCTGGCGACGGAATACTGAACGAGCTCCTGGAAACGAAGAGAGAGCAGCATCGGCTGAAGAGCTTGGCCAACGCCGCGCAGAAGAAGCTTCAAGCGTCCGAAGAGCAGCGGCACGCTCTAGCCCTGGAGCACCAGCAACATGCGAACACCAAGAGCTCCCTCATGTGCCAGCTGAGCAAGCTCGAGGACCTGCTGTGCAAGCGGCGTTCTGAGCTTGAGGACGTCAAGACAAGGACTGGAGAAGAAGAAAGGCTCTGTCGGCAACGGCTCGATGAGATGACGCGTCAGCGTGATGATGAGAGAAGGTCACTTCAAGACTTGGAGACCATGTGCCGAGATGTGCAGCAGCGAGTTGCGGAACAGAACGCGGCGACACAGACCCTCGAGAAGGAGAGAGAGGCCATTCAGAGCAGCATCGAGAGAAGCACGAGCGACGAGGATGGCCAGAGCATCCGCGAACTGAACAGTCTCGCAGAGAAGAAGAGAGAAGAAGCAAAGGTCGAGCAAGAGCGCCGGGCCGCGTGCTGCAAGGAGCTTCAGAGCAAGCAGCAGAAAGCGAGACAGCTGCAGGATCAGCTCGATGCGACCAACAAACTACGCGATGCCGCGCGCGAAGACGCGCTGCTCCAGCTCGAGGCGACGGAGAGGGCCATTGCGGAGAAGGCGCGGGAGTTCGACGATCTGAAAGAGGAGGTTTCTGCGTTCCGCGCGACGGCCCGCCAAGCACCGAAGAGAAAAGAGGACGGCAGAGGCGTCCCAAAATCCAGGACATCTGCCGCATTTGGAGAGACCCAAGACAGCATCGCCTCTTATCGCAGGCGTCTCGTTGCTCCGTCCAAGCCAGCAGCGAGCTTGGCTGCCGAGAATGAGCAACCAGCTCGAGGACCTGCTTGGGCGACGACTTCGGGTCGAGCCGAAGACGCACCACCCTGCGCTGATGAAACGAACCCAGAGTCGTCCATTCCCCATGGCAAGTCCCCCGCGCCAGGTGGAGATGACGCTGGCGTTGAGGAGGCCGAAAGCCGGATTCCAGCGAGGAGAAGCCGTGCATTGGTGCGCGCTGGCAAGAGAGGGGCCTCTCGTGCTCGACGCAAGCGACAAGCCAACGCGGACGACTCCTGGTTCACCGATGAGACCTTCTAGCGTAGCAGACCTGGCATCGTGACGATTCTCTAGCATTCACCTCTTTGGGCGAGGGTTTTGCAGATGATCTGCGGAGCCTGTAGCTTCCTTTTCGGTCGCGCGGTGGTATCAGCCAGTGCCCCTGGCTTGGTGGGCGAAGAGGGTTTTGGGGGGGTTCGGGGGCACTTGCGTGTGAAGTTTTGTGAGAGCATGTTGGCGACATTGCGTGAGGCTCTGCTTCCGAGGCTGTCTTTCCATGCCGTCTGGTGTGGCAGGTACCCACGTGGATGTCGTAGTTTGGGCGTTGCATGCGCTTGGCCTTTTTGCGGCAACCTTCGCTTCCGGGAAATCGCATGTGCGAGACAAGCATACGCAGGTCGTGAATGCGCGTGTCAGTGCAGCGTGAGCCCGTTCTTTTGAATCCATATAAGTTGAATCCATTGAGTTGAATCCATGAAGTTCCATCCATGAAGTTGTGTTCAGAAAGGTGGATCCAAGGAGCGGGATCCAAGAAGTCGAATCCGTGACCTTGACTCTATGAAGTTGCGCTTATTCTCCAACCAGTCGTCTGCGTCCACCTCCAAAGACCGCATCCTCCAGTTTCTTGGCAAGCGGTCTCGCTCTCGAAGTTCTGCCATGTTCCGCAGCCGGCAGGCCCAGAAAGTATTGCCCGCATGCGGTGCCATGCCCGAAGGCTGGCGCCACGGGAGGGCACCAGCTCACCTTAGAAAACCCGTCACACTGGGACCCCGCCTTCATTAACGTACGAGCGCGATCCATGTAGACCTTTGGAATCGAGCACACAAAGGTTGGTCGTATCCTGCGGAAGCTCCTCCTGTGCGCTTTCGCCATCCGGCACGTTCCTCTCGGATTGATGGTGCCGCCTTTCTCGGCCTGGTCCTTTGTGGGACCTGCCCGTTTCTCACTCAAGGAAGCCGGTCTATCAAGGCCCAAGACGCCTGCATCGCTGCCGTTGTCGCTCGGCTGCCTCTTCCTCGTCTCCAAACCATCGACGTCCCCAGCACGGCGCTTTCTCTTGCCGCTACTGCTCCTATTTACACGGTCCTCGGCGCTTTTTGGGCCATCGCCTTCCTTGCCTCGCTCTCCCAAAGCCGAACGCACCCCAGGGCTAGTCGGAGCTTTCGGCTTCTCCTCTGAGAACACTTCCAGAGTCGGCGGGCCAGGCGGCGATTCCAGCCCCGCGTCCGACCCCGGAGTCCAAACAGCCTTGACCTCCCGAGACCCTGCTGGAGACGCCAATTCTCCTCGTCCGGCCGCTCCGTTGGTGGCATCTGCCGACGTCGCCTTCATGATCTCTAAGCATGTATTCTCCCCAAAATTGACTTCCTTGTCCCCTGCAAAGGGATCCCGCAGCTCGCCATTGGCGTGCGTGGTGTGACTGGCAAATCGATAGTAGAGCTCCAGCACCGAGGAGCCGTCCTTCTTGCTTTGCAGACACGCCGGGCAGGTCCGAATCACGTCTTCCACCACCATCGTCGACACGTCGGCTTCGCGCCAGATCCGCGGCTTGGCCTCCTCTTTCTTGCCGGCGATGAGCTCCACGAACGTTCTTTCCAAGCTGAGAACGGCCTCCCATTTCTCACCGAGCCGGCGGAAGATCTTCCGCACCGGCTTGTCCCGAGGGATGCTGAGGTCGATCCGCGGCTGCAGCTTCTGCTGCGCGACCTTGTCGTGCACCTGGCGCGTCCAGGGCTTCAGCCGAACCTTTAGCCGCTGCTTGCCCGAGTCTTTCGTCTTGCGGGTCCGTCCAGAGGAGGCTTCCCGCCGACCCTCTGCATTCGGTCGAGTCTGCTCGGGGGGCGTCATGGTGGCTGGTGGAGCCGCTTTGCTCGGCTCCAGATCCGCGGCGAGAAGGGAATGGTTGAGGGAGTCTCCGACGTCTCCAAGGGGGAAAAGCGCGTCAAGCCAGTCTTGCACATCGCTGTTGCGCGCGTCGCCATCTGGCTCGCAAAGTGGGTCCACAGACAGACTCATCATCTGGGCGCGGACTCGTTTGCAGGAGGCGTCGCTGCGCAGAAGCAACAACTTCGCAGCGAAACGGAAACCGCTTCGTTTGAAGAAAAGCGCGGGAAGCTCTGGTTGAACCAATCCGAAGTACAGCTCCCTAATTGCATCGTAGACGTTATACTTTGGAAACCTCCGTCCCACCTCCTTCATTCGCTAGAATATGAAGGATGGAGAATATTGAAATGTTTTATGCTGTCATTCTACGGCTGCTCAGCCAAGATTTCTGAATGTCCAGAATCCTGCAGTTCACGAAATTCTGCCAAATTCATAGAAACCGGGGTGGAAATCACTGAAACCCAGCAGGTTGCAGGTTCTCGCGTCCGCGTGCCCCACCAGTCCTGCTGTCCTTCAGCTTCTCTGCTGCGGCCTTTTCAGCTCTGTGCGCAGGTCCGAAGTTCCGAAGGCCACGTCCCCCAGCCGCGGATCTCATCAACGCTGAGCCCGACGCGGCGGCGCAGACATGGTGAGTGCCATGCGATCCTCGAGGGACGGACTGTCCCTGACGAAGCGGTCCCTAGGCGGAAAGCTCGTGGAGCGAGTCCGAGCTGCTGAGCACCTTCGTTAGCATCACCAGCGCCAGCGAGCCCGTGGCCAAGCAGCTGCTAGCCGCCGCGGATGGCAACTTGGAGACGGCCGTCACGCTGTTCTTCGACTCCGGCGCAGAGGCGCAGCAGCCAGTGGTGTGTGAGTTCCGCGCTGCACAGGCCAGCTTCGAGGAGCCGCGGGCGGATTCCATGTCCACGCTGCGCAGCAGCGGTCTGCCGCCCTGGTACGAGGTGGTCTGGGGCACTGCCGAGCCGGCTCGGTCCTGGGAGATCCAGCCGCTGGCGTTTCTCCAGGAGCCCCAAATGCCGTTCTCGGGCGTGGGCCTCCTGCAACCTGCCAATGGCCCCTGCGGCGTGCTGGCGGTGATCAACGCCGTCTTGATCGCGCAGTGCCGCCTCAAGCCGGGCTGGGGCCCGCAGTATCAGGCGGGGGACGCGGACCTCGCGATGGCGCTGGTGGCGATCTTCCAGACCGTGGCCGCGTCCAACACGGGCGCCGTGACGCTCTTCTCCTGGGGCGCTTCGCAAGGCCGAGAGCGCTTGGACGTCGTGAGCCGCGTGCATCCCGTCGGGCCCGACACCGAGAAGGCGGTGGCCGAGCTTCTGCCGGCCTTCAAGGCCCCCGGCGGACTGCTTCTGATCGTGTACTCTTGCGTCGCGACCCGCGGCGTCGACAACGTGTACGCGGATGCCCGCCGATCGGGCGGCGAGCCGCCTCTCATCGTACCCCCGCACGCGCTGTGCACCTCGGAGCTCCTGGCACTGATGATGAGAGGGCATGCGGATGGGAACGTGAGCGCGTACTCGCCCATCGGCGGCGCGAAGACCAGCTGGCACGAGGGCAGCCGATACACGCTGCCCATCGGGATGCTGAGCTCGCTGGAGTATCCCGAGTACGAGGCTGCCGAGGGAGGGACGTCGCTGCCCCTCGCTGACGAGCTGAAGACGCCTCCCCTGGCCGTCTGGATCATCCACAGCAGCACGCATTTCACTCTCGTGTTCCACGCGGACGAGGACGCCGACAAGCAGGTGCTGTCCCCCTCGCCCGGCAAGTTCGAGCTGGTGCACTGGAATGGCCTTTCGCCGGGGGGACCCAAGGCGACGATCTTCAAGGTGCATGCGGTGAACGGGTCGGCGCCGCCGGCAGCAGACGTCCTCGCGGAGAAGCCGCACTACAAGCCCGTGGTAGACCATCCCAGCGGCTCGGAGATAGATTCAGTGATACAGGCACATCGTCAAGACAAGCTCGACAGGCCGGGCCAGTGGGAGACGTGGCGCTATGAGGTGGTGCTGGCCTTGCCGGAGGATGCAGTAGACGGCCAGTCACGGCCCGATTGGATGCCCTTGCCCATGCTGTACAAGCTGCCACCGGAAGGGCCGGATCCAACGAAGCCGTGGAGGTGCGCGTCCTGCTACAGGACCCGCTATCAGACGATGATCTTCGGTGAGAATGAAGCTGGCAGCGTGATTTGCAAGACCTGCGGCCTTGCGCCGGCCGTTGCCGGCTTCAGCATCTGGCTTCACTTCGATGACCTTCCGGATGGTCAGAAGGCTGTGCTAAGCCGCCGCCACGCGCCGAAGATGGTTAGCATTCTCCACACCAAGTGGCCACGAGCTGTTGTCAGCTTTGATCCGATTGCAGGCATCCCGTCGGTTTAGTGGAGGGAGCGCAGTGATATCGGTACGAGGAGGCGCGGACAACGAACTCATTCAGGAGATGTGCCTTCTTGCGCCGCGGTCATCGAGCCGTGGGCGCTGCCCCCTACGCGCTGGTCTTTCCCGAGATCTTGTCAATCACTCTGTCTAGACCCTTCTCGTCGTACTCCTCCTTCGTGGCCCAGAACTGGTCCCGGTCCTTCAGGCAGTCCGCCAGGACGGAGCCACCGAGGAAGACCATGTGCTTCCGCCGGGGCGGATCCTCGATCCGGATCTTGAACTTCTTGAGGCGATCTTCGTTGCCGTTGAGCACCTCGCGGAGGTAGCGCGACCGAATGTCCTTCTCTAGCCGGGTGGGCAGGCCTGGGTACATGCTGGACCCGCCGCTGAGGACGATGTGCTTGTAGTACTCCGGACGCGTGTCGATATCGGCGTCCTGGATCATCTCGAAGATCATGTCGCTCATGCCGCGCTGTTCGCAGTCCAGCAGCGACGGATTGAACATGGCCTCCGGCGCTTCGAAGCGCTCCCTGCCGCACGTGACGATGCGGCCGTCCGGCAGGGTGTGCTTCCTCTCGAGAACCGTTGTGTCCCGCGACAGCTTCCGCTCGGCCTGGATGTCGTACGCCACGTAGCAGTGCGCTTCCTTGAGCTGCCGCACGGTCTCCAGGTCCGCGGTGGAGTTGAAGGGATAGCCGCGCAGGAGCATGAGCTTGATGAGGTACTTGGTGATGTGGCGCCCCGCGATGTCCAGCCGCCGGATGAGCGTCTGCGGCACGAAGCCATCGTACACGGCCACACAGTGCGTGACGCCGTCGCCGCTGTCCACCACCACACCCGTAAGCAGGCCCTGCGCGTAGAGCGTCAGCATCGCCTGGATGGACACGTTGCAGGCGCCAAAGCCGTAGGTCTCGAACATGCGCTCGATGATGTTGCGTCGGTTCGCAGTGGGGTTGCCCGGCGGCTCGGTGAGCAGCACCTTGTACTCCGACGGGGCGATCTGCATGCGCTCGAAGAACGTGTAGTTCCACAGGTGCTCCATGGCCTCCCAGTTGCGCACGATGCCCTCCACCACCGGATACTCCACCTCCAGAGAGTGGCGGGCCTTGGCCGCCTCGTCGCCGCACATGATGTCCTTGAGCACCACGTCCGACTCGACCACCTGGTCGGCGCGCAGCATGGGCCGCCCCACCAGCGAGGGGAAAATGTAGCGCGGGAAGTTCTCGCCGGCGTAGCCCACCTTCACGAAGCCCGTGCCATTGTCACAAACGATCGGCGTTAAGTCCTGCAGCCCCATGGTGCGTGGCGCCCGGAGCTTCCACGGCGCGTCAGCTTGCCAGCGCGTCTTCCAGCTGTATCTTACAGCAGCGACAAGCGCGCAAAGCGCTCTCGGCCACCAAAAGACGCGCGAAGTGCCCGACGCGCCAGTGCAGGAAACTCCCGAAGTCAACAGTCCCGACCTTTCATTCCCAGTGTTCCTTCCGCCTTCCAAGGAAGTCTTTCAAAAACCGATAATCGAAAGGGATCGATCGTGAAAGATACGATTCTTGGATTCTTGGACCCCGAAGCGATATGGAGTACCGAGAAGCGATATTGGAGATACGCCCGCATGTGGCGCCGAGCGCCGCCTCGGCGGCGGTGCTGACTTTGTGGCGCCAGACGCGTCGTGATTCGCGCGCGTCGGCTCCGGACGGATTGTGAGATACCGCAGGTACCTGCTGGCGAAGCGGAGCGCGGAGAATCCGCGGTGAAACCGCGTTGACAAAGCGCGCTCTTCGGGAGGCCGAAAGGAAGCGCGGACATGCGAGCCGGGTTCGCGCTCAGGCGCCTGCGTCCCGGCGCGCATGCGCGTGCGCTGTCGACCAAGGCGTCCATGCAGCAAAGGCTGCCTCCGCTGGGTGGCAGGGCGCTGGATGACGGCTCGGGTAAAGAGGTGAGGCCCTTTCCAGGATGTTGAACAACTGCCGGAGGCCTCGGAAGGGCTGCGAGAAGGGGCGCTCCGCGGTCCTCTGCGTGTGGAAGAGGGGGTTCTGGTGCAAAGCCGGAAGGGTCTCTCTAGAGCGGTGAAGGGACAGAGCTGAAGAGTGGGAGGCCAAGATACTGTCGATGGGTTGCCAGCTTGCTTTGTTGCTTTTCGGAGATCTTCGGCAGGTTCCGCGTCGGTGCTGACGGCGGGTTTCGCATGGCTGCAGATACGCAGCTTCGGCCGGCCTCGGGACATCGTCATCCACCTGGACCAGCACATCGTGGGCCAGGCGGAAGCCAAGAGAGCCGTGGCCATCGCGATGCGGAACCGCTGGAGACGGCACCAGCTGCCGGAGGACTTGAGGACCGAGGTGGTGCCGAAGAACATCCTCATGATCGGGCCCACAGGCTGCGGCAAGACCGAGATCGCGAGGCGCATTGCCAAGCTCAGTGACGCCCCTTTTGTCAAGGTCGAGGCGACGAAGTTCACCGAAGTTGGCTTCCACGGCCGGGACATCGACTCCATCATCCGAGACCTTGTCGAGAGCAGCATCAGCCTCGTGAAGAAGCGGAAGATGGAGGAGAACCAGGAGCAGATCAACAAGACGGTGACCGACAAGATCTACCGCGCGCTTCTGGGGTCCAAGCTCAAGGAGAGCGAGAAGATGGACTGGCGCGACCTGTTGGTGAACGGCGAGCTTGAGGACTACAACGTCTCCATCGACATCCCGGCCGGCTTCGCCTCGGGACGGCAGAGCGTCGGCGGGCTGGACAATCAGCACCTCACCATGCACGTCCAGGACCTTCTGCGCCTGGTCTCACGACCGAGCAGCCGCATGGAACGGAAGCAGATGAAGGTGCACGAGGCGCGACGGATCCTTGAGGAAGTCGAGATGGAGAAGCTCAGCAGCAACACGGACGTCGTTGGCGAGGCGATCAAGAGTGCGGAGGAAGATGGGATTGTCTTCATCGACGAGATCGACAAGATCTGTAGCCATGGAGACAGTAGAGGCGCAGACGCCTCGGACGAAGGGGTCCAGCGGGATCTGCTGCCCCTCATAGAGGGCTCCACCGTGTCGACGAAGTACGGCAATGTAAACACGGACCACATTCTGTTCATCGCGTCCGGCGCGTTCCATCAAGCGAAGCCGTCTGATCTGCTGGCGGAGCTGCAGGGGCGCCTTCCAATCCGCGTCGAGTTGAAGGAGCTCACCGAGGACGACCTGTACCGAATCCTCACGGAGCCCATCAACAACCTCATCCGGCAGCAAGTAGAGCTCATCGCGGTGGAGGGCGTGAGCCTGATCTTCGAAGACGAAGCGGTCCGCGAGATCGCGCGGACGGCGGCGAAGATCAACCGCGAGGTCGAGAACATCGGAGCCCGTCGGCTGCAGACGGTCATCGAGCGCCTCGTGGACGACATCAGCTTCGACGCCCCCGACATGGATCCGGGCACGGACGTGGTGATAGACGCTGAGCGGGTGCGCGTCAAGGTGGGCGACCTGCTGTCTTCGCCGGAGGACTTCCGGAAGTTCATCCTCTAGCACACCGCATGAGGCAGCACAGACGCGCGGCCTCCGCGCACAGTGGTATAGACCCTTGGACTGCCTGCAGCTTGACATGGAGCGTCGAGGGCACGCCAGTCCGGAAAAGCTATACTTGTAGCTTTTGCTTGGAGTGGAGGAATGAAACAGGATAGCCACCGTTCGTGTCTGGCGAATAGACGTTTGCAGTTTGCAATCCTACCGTAGTTTCCTTGCATCTGCAAGGCAAGATGAGCACGGGCGGGCATCCGTCCTTCGTAAGGAGTGAAGTTCCACGGTCTCTCTCCATGCTGCAGCATGAAGATAGGTGGATTGCGTGAGACGAGCAGATGTCCATCTGGACCGACTTGGATCTGTTCTCTTCTTCGAGTGCCCGCGACGTTCAACATCAGGATCACGTCTTGCCGTCATTCTGCCTCAACCTCCACGCCGCTTGTGCCACCTTCTCCGCTATGGGCTTCCCTCGCGTGACTCTAACGACGTCCTCCACGGTGATCTTCATCGGGCCCTTGGCCTCCGAGCTCACGAGCCGCCCAAGGCTCACTCGGTCTTTGCTGACTCGCTTCTGGTTCCCGTCCTCCGGGCTCGGCGCATTCGGATCCCGGTTCTGGTCCTGCTTGTTGCTGGCGGCAAGCTGCTGCAGTCGATTGTACGCTTCGTTCAGCTTCTGCCGCCTCTGCGACAGAGCTTGGGCGGTTTCTATTGTGGTTTTGTGCTCCTCGGGAGTCAGTTTGGTCCGCTTGTTGGACGCCACCGCGAAGGACGTGGAGCCGGCGAGTCTCAGACCCGACAGGGTTCTCTTCCGCCAGCGCACCAAAGCAAAGTCCTCTAGGTCCAGATCGTGTCGCTGCTCACGGAGGTGGTCTTCGTGCATCGTCCGATTCAGGGTGAACTCAAGTCCGTCTTCGGGCACCTGCGCGGGGCGCTTGTTCTGGGTGTTCCTTTGGATCCTGCGCTGCTCGCACAAGATCCCCTTCAAGAACTCCTCCCTCGCCATGATTTCGCCGTACTCGTGGTGAATCCTCTCGCGACTGAGCTCCAGCAAATGCTGGGGAGATGGCTTGGCAGGATAGCTCGTCGTTGGCTCAGCGGAGAATCGCGAAAGTTCCAGCAGAGCGGCGGAGTTGGCTCCGTCGCTGTCGTTGTCCTTCGCTTCGGGGGCATCCAGTGCCACCGTTCGCAGAAGATCATCCCTGCGAACTTTCGCCACTTCAACCAGCGACTCCAGCATCTCGGTGGCGAACTGCTCGGTCGCCTCGCTCAGCAGCTCAAGCGTGGCATTCTCGTGCGCTTCTTGAGCGTCGCAGAACTCGTAGCCGTCCGCCTCGCCGCTCCCTCTTGCGACTGCCCGGCGCTTCCGTATTGCCTTGGTCATGATCTGCCACGCCACGCTGTGGCTGAGCACGTTGCGTCCGTACCACTCGCTCTCCGCGGCCGGGTAGAAGCTGTTCTCTGCGACCGCCGGCCCGGCGGATGAGGGCTTCTGCTTGAGCGGGGGCTCCCAGGCCGCGGTCGGGGCGGGGCTGTTCAAGTGCATCCCCTCGCTCTCCAGCATGCCCATCAGATCCGTGTCCGTCGCGCCGAGAGTGGCCTTGTCCACCAATGCATCCGTAAGAGTAAACTCGTCACTCACGCTTCGAGCTACCTCCGGTATCGCCGGATCAGCGGAACTGGCGCCCGCGTGGGGTGGCTTCCCCTTGACGGGCGACGGACCCACAGATCCCACCGGCCCGGATCCTGGCGCGGCTCCGCTGCCGTGTGTGGGTAAGCCCATCCCAGAGCCCGCGAGGCGCGCTTTCTGGAGCTTCGCGATCTCCTCAGCTTCATACTGCTTGAACAGCTGGTTTCCCTTCTCCCTCACTTTCTTCCCCATGTACGCGTACTCCTCCTTCGCTTTCTTCACCTGCTCTGGCGTCAAGTACTCCTTCTCTAGCTTCTTGACGGCATACACGGTCGAGCTATTGATTTCCCCCTTGTTGCGCAGGGCCCTGGCTTCCATGGTGACCGTCTCAATGATGTTTTGCATGCTCTCCGGGTGGCTCGCCCTGAGGGCACGCTGATAGAACTGGATCAGATGGATCCGCGGCAGCTTCTCCTGCACTCTCTTGGCGATCTTGGAACGAAGCTCTGTCGGAAGCCCCTCCATGCCGCCCGAGGTGGGCTGTGCCGGCACGCCAGCTGCCGTCGGAGGCTTCACGACGGTGCCCTTTGCCTTGGGCTTGGGCTTGGGCTTCGGACGCGGCTTGGCCGCGGGCTTCGGCGCCGCAGCTGGGCCAACCCTGCTTTTCTTGGCGCGATTCTGCGCCTGCAGAAACTGCTGCTGCGCCGTCGGTGTCGGCGAGGACGCCTTGGAAGCTGCCGCCGCAGCTTTCTGATGCTGCTGTTGTTGCTGCTGCTGCTGCTGCTGCTGCCGCCTCTGCTGCTGCTGCTGCTGCTGCTGCTGCTGCTGCTGTTGCTGCTGCTGTTGTTGCTGTTGCTGCGCCTGAGCCTGCTGCACCTTCTGCATGACATTGGCAAAGGCCACGGGGTTGCCCACGGCATGAAGAGCCAGCATCTGCGCGTTCATGTTCATGTTCATGTTCATCTGGCTCATCTGGCTCATCTGTAGTAACCCCTAAGAAACGCCGCACGAACGCCGCATCTTTCAGTCGCTTTTCGCTCGGCATCTTCTCTGGCCCAAAGCCCACACTTCTCACCCTCTTCAACGCGTCAGTGGCATCTCGCTGCGCCTTGCTCTCCTTGCGCCCGCCAGTCATGGCCGCCGCCGCCACGGGCGCCTTGGGCGCAGGCGCTGGCGCCGCCGCTGCCGCGGGCGCCGCCACCACCGTGGGCTCGTCGTCGTCATCGCTGTCCTCGAGGAGCTTCTTGGTGCTCTCGCTCATGATGCGCAGTGGCGCAGCGCGCAGATCTAAGTGAGTCACAGACAGAGAGCGCCGCTGTCTGTCCGCTGGCGGTCGGGTGGACGGAGAGCGGCGGGGACAGACGGAAGGAGAGGACGCGGAGGCGGACAGAGACGAGCGCCGTGCGCGCGCGCCTCTCCGTGAAATGCGATGGAAGAGCCGTGGACCTGCTCTGTGTGCACCTATGTCCATGCCGGCGCAGCGGAGCGGCGCTTCTTGGCCTGTGCGATGTGTGGCCACGCGCGGCGCTCCAGGTCCCCCGAGTCCGCTGCGAAGAGACCCCTCTCTCCAGGGTGCGCCGCACTGTACTGTCGTTGTTGAACTATCTTTTATGCTCACGAGCGATATGGGAAAGGCATTCGATGACGGAGCCGCTGCCACCAAGCTCGGCGAAGCGGCAACGCGCTGGCGAAAGCGGCGTTTCTGTCCCCGAATCACGAGAGGCCGGAGATGTTGGCGCCACATCGCGAGATTCTTCCTCGCTTCGGAGCGTCCACTCCGTGCTGATGCCGCAGCGATCTTCGTCGTTTGTGAGGAAGGCCAAGTACAAGGCGTATCCGAAGGTGATGGAATCGTAGGGATCTCCCCGAGACCATCGTCCGCCAACTCGGAAGCTTCTCGGCTCTCTTTCCAAGGCACCGTGGGTAGAAGTCGACGACGCACAGCTGGAACGGATCGCGCCAGTCACTGTGATTCGAGATGTATTGCCAGCAGCAATGGCAGCCAGGTGCCGTGTTGCGTCTCGTCGTTTCGCCTTTCCCTTCTCTGCCGCTTCTTCGGTGCTGCTGCTGCTGCTGCTGCTGCTGCTGCTGCTGCTCTTGATCCTGATCCTGATCCTGATCCTGATGCTTGTTAACTATGCCTCCTCGGTGTATCCAATTAGGGTGCTAAGCGCTTTGCAGGAGCTGTCTGGTGATTGGCAGCAACCAAAGTGGATTGTTCGCGGGAAGCAGTACGTCGTTTCCAGAACCACTTGCTCCTTCGGGCTGGACGAGAATATGGCAGTAGCAACCGATGCAGACGAGGCCCGTGGGGGACAAGGCGAGCAGGATGCCGCCAAGGACGGTGCACAATATACCGAGTACGACGCTGAGCTGAGGGTCGCCCCCCCCGAGATAAGCGAAGCCGCTCGCATCGTCGCAGACGCGGTCAGGGAGAAGCGGCCGTGGTCAAAGTGGAACCCGACCTTCGCTCTGGCCAACAAGTATTTGGATGGATCCGAGACGGTCGGCTTTCATGCGGATCATATCATGGACTTGGGGCCGCGTCCGATCATCGTCGGACTAACCCTGGGTGCGTGTCGCCGCTTCGATCTGAGAGGCGGAGAGCCTCTTCCGAGCGAAGCAGAGCCGAAGACAGACAGATCAGATGACGAGGCAGAGGGCGCCGCTTCCGGCGAAAGCAATGACCAAGCAAAATACGTTGCGATCCCGCTGCCGCACAATTCAGCGGTTGTGATGTGGAACGATGCACAGGAGAACTGGCAGCACGCCGTCCCTCGGTGCTCGAACAACACCATCGAGAGGCACCCAACATGTGGATTGGTGAGGCGTCGGCGTTTGGATTGCCGCGTCCAATGCTGCCAGTCCGTCTCACGCTTCGCTCGTAGGTGCGCTACTCGCTGACCTTCAGAATGAAAAAGCACCTTCCAGATCTCGGGCTCTGCAACTGTGGCAAGAAGGTACGCTCTTGAAGATTTGGATCTGGGCGTGGATTTATGTGCCATTCACACTTGATCCTTGGAAGCTTCTTGACTCACAAAAGCGTCCCTCTCAGGCTGGCCTAAAGGCGAAGCGCGGCATGTACTACTTGTTTTGTAAGCCCTATGGCTCCGACAAGACGAAGCAGTGTCGGTTTTGGAAGAGGTGTCAGTGGGCTGAGGAAGAAGCGCAGCGTTTGAAGCAGCTCGAGCGGCGCAACGAAGCCGAGGCATAGAAGACAAGAAGGCCTCTTCCGTTGCTCGGAGGCCCTCCGCTAAATTCCGTTTGGCCTTGCCTTTCGACGCCTGAAGAGTTCGCAGCAGAGCTACGTTTCGAATAGATACACTGCTCTTGAACAAACAAGTCTCTTTCCTTCGAGTAAGCGGACACTTCGTCTGCGTTCGTCATCACTTCATAGAATGAAATGAGACGTCATTACGGTCACCGCATTCATGCTGATGAACGAATGTTCATTCACTTTCCAGTTTCCAGTTTCCAGCTTCCAGCTTTCAGCTTCACGAGTCTCGGGCAAATTCCGGGACCGTCCGGCGAGGGGGCTCTGCACAGCTTCTCGGGAGAATCTCGGATTCCCTTCTCGGATTTCTGATTTTGAGTTTCGGACCTTCGACCTCCGGAGGCAGGAGGGTGCTTGGCGCCTGATCTATTATATACGACTCGACGACTTTGCCACTTCCCGCTTCCCGCGGTCGACATTCCCTTCGCGTTGGGAGCAGGCGCCAGTGGCGGATGGCAACTTTGCCGCTGCGGACGGAAGGACATCGACGGCATATCTGCTCCCTCCCCAGTCTCACGCCCAGAATCTTTGGCTTGCCGCGTGGACTCGCTCGCACGACACTCAACGTTCAGTAGCGGAAGGCAATAAAGAAAAGCTTTGCGGTAGACGAGACTCCAGGGCGATGTTCGCAGATCCTATGAACGCCGTAAACAAAGCTGGAGACGCACCTTTGCACATCATCGCGTCTTCGGGCTTTCTCGCCGGTCTCAGGCTCTTGGTAAGAGAAAAAATGAGAGAGAAGGAGAAAGAGAGAGAGAGAGAGAGAGAGAGAGAGAGAGAGAGAGAGAAAGAGTTCCATGTTCCAGTTCCATATGCTGTATGCTCCCCTCTCACGCGCTTCGATTGCCACAGGTCTCTGCCGGTGCCGACGTGAACGTCCGAAACAACGCCGGTCAGTCGCCGCTGCATCTCGCCTGCGCGTTGCAGACGAGGGAGGAGGCGTCGAAGGCGGAAAGCATCGATATCCTGCTGCAGCGTGGCTCCGAGCCGAATGTGCGGGACGTTTTGGGCAACACGCCTCTGCACCTTGCGGTGCAAACAAAGTGCATTCCAGCCATCGTCGCGCTCCTAGAGAGCGGTGCCGATGCCCACGCCATCAACTCACAAGGCAACAGTCCTCTTCACCTGGCCGCGGAGACGGGGAACGTTGAAGCGATGCAGCTGCTCCTACAGGCGAGAAGCTTCACTCAAAGCGAGGCGACGTTGGACAACAAGGATCAAGATGTGACCATCACGGAGCCTATGGAGCAGCTCGGTCAACTCGGGCGATCGGCGGCTCCCGATGCTGGCGGACTCCAACCACACGAGATTGTCGTTGCAAGACCGTGTAGTGATGATTCCTTGGACGTCGACGCCAGGACGTCACCGAGCCCTGCCAGCGCTGAGCTGGCGTCTGGGGCGCAGCCCATCTCTCTTCAGAGGGGCGAAAGCCACAGCGAGACGGACAGCGAAGAGTGTGCGTCTGCCTGGGAGGAGTGCTTCACCGAGGACGGCTATCGGTACTTTTACAACCCAGCCGACGGCTCTAGCGTGTGGGAGCGGCCAACTCACCCGGCTGCAGAGGATCCGATGGCGACACCAATAGCGCCAGTTGCAAAGGGCAACGAAAGCAACGTGCTGGCCAGGCAGACCACTGGGAAAAACGTCGAGCAGCGCGGTCTCTCAGACAAGAAGGAAGCTACGGAGCACGTAAGTGAAGACGTCCGAAGTCCACGCGCAGAGGAGGACAATCCTGTGATTTTGCCGTTCGAGACAGATGACTACGAAGAGTATCGAAAGTTCGAGTCCGATAGCGAAGCGGCCGCTTGGGAAGAACCAGAAGGCGTACTGGAGCTTGGAGAAGCTGAGCCACACTTTGCTGATGGATCTGAGGAGGGTGCCGTTCAGGGGTTTGCTTGGCAGAAGCAGGAGGAGCGCATCGCGCCGCAAGGCGTACAGTCGACCGCGCTGGAGAGCCCAATCTCTCATAGCAAGGCGGAGACAAGTTGGGAGGAAGCAGCAGCAGCAGTCGAGAAGCGTTTGGCTAAGAGCCAGGAGGATGCTGCAAGCGACAATCCATTCGAACGTTGGGACGCGGGAAGGGAGCTGGGAAGCGAGGCTCGGGACTTCGAAGAGACGCTGCCGCCCGCTCCTTCGCTCGACAGTCCATTGGGCGGCTACTCATCCGATCTGCTTGAGAAGGCGCTGCCACCGTGGATGTCCGACGTGCTCGAAGCTCCACCGGGTGTGACGGTGGACAGCGCGGCGACGCTCGAGGCTGGCGTGCAGCAGAGCACAGAGTGTCATCGAAGTGACCTGCTCACAGACCGCAGCGTCGCCAACCTAGACCATGCTTCGCACGAGGCATCTGCTGATCATGGCGATGAATACGAGGAAGAAGGCGAAGAGCACTTTGCCACAGATGACGTCGCGCCCGAAGCCGCGACCTTCTCGCTTCACGAGGCGCCATCGTCCAAGCATCTGGCGATCTGGGAGAAATTCTTTGAGAATGCGGCTCAGGCACGCTCTCAGCCCCGCGGAGAGAGAGCTTCGCTGAACGAGGGATGGGTCTGGAACGACGTCCAGACGTCCAGTGACAAGTTCTGGCCGCCACCTGCGTCCGACGCCTACGCGGCAGAAATGCAGAGACTGGAAAAGGGCACCGGCCTGTTGTTTGCTGCAGCGTCCGGCCAGGACCGAGATGTCCTCAACCTTCTCATGGCCGGCTCCTTCCCCGACATGCGCGACGCGTTCGACAGACAACCGCTCCACCACAGCGCCGCTCTTGATCGTGGCCACGTCGTGCGGCTGCTGGTAAACCACGGAGCCACCGTGGATGGCAGTGACGTCAATGGGCTGACTCCGTTGCACGTCGCCGCGTGGAGAGGCGCAGAGAGCGCGACGAGGGCTCTTCTAGAGAGCGCTGCCGATCCTTCCCTCACGACTCGAGCTGGGGACACGCCACTTCACTTCGCCGTAAAGTTTGGGCGCCGAAGAATTGTCAGGATGCTCCTCCGGTACGGCGCGCCGCCAGATGTTGCCAACGCGCAGGGCGCGGCTCCTGTCGACTTGCTGCCGCAGCGCCGATCGATGCGGGAAGTTGCTGCCGCTTGCCGAGAGATCACGAACATGCTCAGCGACGCGGCGGAGGGCGTGCCGCCTTCGGAGGATTCCAGCAGCGAAGCGGAAGACGACGTGAAGCAGACGGAAGGGCAAGGGAGTGGCGAATCCTCCTTGTGGGGCTCCATTTTCTCTGTGACATCAAGCCTGCTCTCTCCCTTTCCGTTTCAAAGCGAGGCGCAATCACACTCCGAGACCGACACAGACGCCCAGGCCCCGCACGAGCTGGCCGATCGTCCGCAACTGTCGTCACCTCCGCCCACCGACGACGAGCTCACTTTTTCAGGCATGGGCTTCGAGAACATCTCCATGGAAGAAGTGAGGAGTGCAGACTCGGTGCGCTCCAGATACGTCGACGTGTTCGAAGCGTGGCAGGGCGCACCCTAGCGGTAGCAAGGACCGAACGTTTGAGGTGGTCCCTTCAAGAAGCTCTTTCAAAATCAACACAACTCTTAGGCCGTCTTCTTCGCCTTTGCACTGCTCTCTGCCGCCTCCAGCGCTTGTGGAACCTCCAAGTTGGTGTACACGGCACTGAGCAAGACGATGTGCGCACCCTGCAGAAGCAGTGAACTTGCCGCCGTTGCGGGGAAGACGTACCCAAAGGCGTACTCCATACTCAGGAAGATTGCCACCTGCGCAGGGAGGGAGAACTTCGCTCGTTGGCAAAGGAAGGGAATCGCGTGGAAATACCATGCGTAGAACTGGTAGTGCAGGCTGCGGGCGAACACGATGCCAATGAAGTTGCTAACCAGCATGGTAGTCACGACGTAGTCCGGGCTTAGGGCGGACTGCGGCGCGAGGGGGGGGGGGGGNNNNGAAGAAGAGTCAAATAAGTCACATGGAGCTGGACACAAAGACATCCTGTCAGAGCATGCGGGTCGCGTACCTTGGCTCGGCCGAACAGGTTTGAGCTGAAGGAGCGGTCGTCGTACTTGATGCAGATCGCCGGGCCTCCGCTTCCAGCCAGCCACTTCCGCGCAAAGAATGCCAGCGCAATGACGTGCATCGCAAGGAGTGCAACACTGAGCGGCTTCGATACGAAGACGTCCTCGCTCAGAAACTTGAGGTTCACCGTCCACTTGTACATGAAGACTCGGCCCAAGTTGAAAGCACCGGCGATGTACTGCACGGGATACGTTCTGAGGAAGGGCAGGCCGATGACGAGCTGGACCAGGGCGCAGATCGAAATACATCCCACGGCGCCTGCGGCCGACCCGTAGGCTTGGAGCAGCAGCAGGAGCAACCCCGGCGCGAAGAGAAGCACGTTCATCTTGACGCCAACAGCCAACGAGTACATGACGCAACCAAGACGCCATCGCTGACGAGTGAAGAGCAGCACGGACATGTACAGCATGAGCATGGCCACGCCGTCGTTGAAGAGCCGCAGCACGAAAATCGAGTGCAGCCGCTTCGACAGGCACAGCAGCCCAAACACGTAGAGAGGCACTCGTCCAGCCCGCCGATACAGCCGGAAGACCGCCACTTGCGTGAGCAAGTACAGCCCAGCGAAGATGCACTGAGCTCGCAGGATGGCGTGGCCTTGCCGGGTCAGCGCTTTGAGCAGTTGGAACACGTACACGAAGGCTGCTGGGTACACGAGCGGCCCCGTATCGCCGCGAAGCTGGCTGTAGTCCGTCTGTCCGGCCTCGTAGCCGCTCACTTCTTGCATGTAGGCCACCCAGTCGATCTCCGTGTAGGGCACTCGCAAGATGACCGCCGCGCAGACGACAGCCTCGAAGCTCAGCAGCAAAAGAAGGCAGAGATCCACGAAGATGTTGTCCGTCGCGAGTAGCATGGCCTTCAAGAGCGTCCAGGGCCACAGAAGCAGCTTGACGATCGTCGAGCGCTTCTCTGGAGCCTCGTGAGCATTGTCCTTCGCATGCATGACGTCCAGATGCCGAAATGGCGCCAAACCCGCTCTTTTGCGTCGCCCGAGCGAATCTTCGGTTGCTCTAGCGCTGTAGTACAGCGGTAGGTATCCTCCAAAGCCGTTGCTCCGCCGAAAGCGACGCAGAAGGCGTTTTGGAGCGCCGAAGTCGCATCAAAAGCCCGAAATTGGCGCATTTACGTTACGAACGCCTTTGTCGACTCGGAGTGCACCTTTGTAGAGGGTCTCCACGCGTCCGATCATGTCACGCGCGCTGCGATTGTTCAAGTTGCTGCTTGTGGCCGCATTGTATGTGCAACTATCTTCCGCTCTGCGCCAACCGGCGCGGCCTTTCGAGCCCGCAGGTAGTCCCCAGCTCTCTAGAGGACAGGTGTCCAAGCTGGCCATCCCTGCGGTGCTGGCGACGCTGGCGACTCCGCGGATTGCGGCGGCGAAGGACTGTTTCAAGGACTGCGTGAAGGAGTGCCTCCAGGTCGTTCCAGGCAACGAGGGCTACTGCCGCACGGAATGCGAGGAATTCTGCAAGGACCCTCCTCCCAGTGCGTAGGGCAGGCGGGCGGACATAGCTGGAGAGGCCAGGAAGGAGGCTTGAGAAGGCCGCTTGAAGTGCGCAGCGGAGGGTATCCGGAGCTTCAAGCTCTTGCAAGCGGGACGACGCGCGGCTTCGTGGCAATAGGAACGCACCAAGCAGTGATGCAGCAGGCCAGCAGATAGTGGGCGACATGTTCGCCGAATTCGTCGGTTGACAGGGCCTGGCCAGGAGCTGCTTCGATAGTTGTTGCTTCGCTTGTTTCCTGCAGCTCGCTGGCTGCTCTATTTTCTCGTAACTTTCCACACCATCACCGTTCGGTCGTTGCCTCCGGTGCTCAGGACACGCTCGTTGTCGTTGGTGAACTTGACCTTCATCACGTGGCTCGAGTGGCCGGATCCCGTGACGCTCTGCGCGTTGGAGTTGATGCACGGATAGTTGAACAGCTCGATGGTGCCGGAGTCGTTCCCCGCGACCAGCATGAGCGGAGGCTCATCGCCGTTCCGATTCATGCAGTCTACGCTGTTGATGTCCGTTCCATCTTGCCCCTCCCGCCAGATCCCCGTCACTGGCCATCCCAGCGTGCAGGTCTGAGTCGCCCATCGCTCGTCGCGCAGTCGACTCGCGCTCGTGATCTGCAGGCGGAATGCTACGAGTTACGGGTCTACGTGCGATTCACCACGCATACCGAAAAAACGAAGAAAAAGCCATCACCTGCGAGGCTTCCACAACGTCCCAGAAAAGGAGCTCGTACGCGCCACAATTGCTCTGGATGTGGCTGGGCTTGCTGTTAGCACCGGGAGCACAGAGGTGTCCTGCTCACGACAAACTTACCTCGAGTCCGCTGACCAGTCCAAATGCGTGATGTAGGAAGAGTGGCCCGACAGCTTCTGGTACGGAAGTAGACATCTCTCGTGCGACACTACCTCAATCCTGCACGAAAATCGCATTGGGAATGGTGTGGAGCTGATCAGAGATGCCCTCTTTCTCCGCTGGACAGGCTCGTTCTCGCTTACTTGTAGATATAGATTCTGTTGTCGTGCGTTCCAAAGGCCACGAGATTTCCGCAAGGGCTGAACTTGACGTCGCTGACCCATTCCCACTTCTTGTTCACGTGAAATATCCTGGAGAGAACAGGCGTCGGAGCAGCATCTCTCAGAGAGTCATATCTTCCCACTGCCCGCAGCATTGGACGCACACATACCCCTGCAGCGTGCTCTTCGATGGGCATGGGCCGCTCTGATTCGCCTTCTGCAGGACGCGACTCGACCGATTCAAGCTTAGCACACGGAAACCTCCTTGCCTCGTGGCCTTCGATGCCTTGCCCCCGTCTCCCCCGAGCCCAACCATGACCACGGTGTCAGACAGGGATGCGGTCGCTTCCATGGACGCATTCTGCGGCGCTCGAATGAGAGAAGCCGCCGGTACTTCCTCCATCGCAGCCGATTGCCCAGCTGCGGCTTCAGCTGCGTCTGGGCAGATGGCCACCGCTCGCGAACAGTTTCCCACGTTGAGAACGCTGAGGCAGCGGCGCTCGCTCAGCGACCAGTACCTCACGGTGGCGTCGTCTCCCGAAGTGATGAAGGCATCATTGTCTGCCGGGTCGACGTCCAGTCCCCACAGTTCCGACTTGTAGTGCCCGGACACGAGCGGCTCGTTGAAGACGTTCTGGCCCTCCTCGACATCGATCTCGAAGATCTCCGACCCGCGAATGCCCACGCAGACCTTGTCGCGCCCGTCGATGGTGAAGAAGTCCACCGTCCGGACGGCGATGATCTCGTCCGAGACGCCCACCAGCGGTCGGTAGTGCCGAATGTCGTAGCTCGAGATGGTCTCAAAGGTGTCTGACCAAACCTTGACGAAGCCGTCGTCTCCGCCGCTCACGAGCTTGGTACCGTCCGTGGAGGCGCGAATCGCCCAGACCTTCTTGTCGCCGTGAGCGGGATAGCTCGCTTCCACCTTGCGATCAGTGCTCCATTTGAAGAGATCCCCATTCGCCGTACCCGTCATCAGCCGCCAGCCTTCGTTGCGGACTTTGAGATTCGCCGTGCAGAGCACGGCCGGGGTCTTGAACTTGCCGAAGAGGCCCTTCTTGGCCTTCAAAGCCTTGCCCTCGATCTTGTAGAACTTTAGATGCTTGACGCCGCCACTCACGACGCTGTAGATGTCATCACGCGAGAAGCTGCAGAAGAGGACTTTGTTGGAGTCGCCAACGCCTTTGGCCACCAAGGTGGCAGCGCTCCAGCTGCCGCCGGTGTCCTCCCAGAGCGCGTGCGTGTGCTCGTTGTCCGCCCCAACGCTAACGAGCTTCGTGCCGTCGGCGTTGAAGGCCAGACCCACAATGCTCCTCCGGTGAAGCCCCTCCAGCACGCAGAGCTTGGCGCAGCTGTTTGCATCCCAGATCCGAATCTGCGGGCGGCGCCCCATCTCGCCAGACGCCACGAATCGGCGATCGTGCGACATCGCCAAGCAGGTGATGTCGTCCCCATGGCCGAGATGGAACTTCTGCGACAAGGCTTCGCCTCGCCGGCTGCTCAGCGCAGCATCGGAGAACTTGGAGGCGCCGCCGCCATCGGACAGGTACGTCGCCCTGTCGATCTCGAGGCGAATGCCCACCGCGGCGGCATGATAGACAATCGAGCCATCCACGGCGTAGGCGACGTTGTTCTGCGACTCGAAGGACCGGAAGCCAAAGATCCACTCCAGCTCCAGCGAGGCATTGGGGAGCCGGGGATTATCCGATGGCTGATCCGTCGGGGCGCGAATCGCGCCCAAGTAAGGCTTCACCGCCATGAACTCGTCGCCCCCGACGCGAGGGGCGAAGTCGATCTCCTCTGCATCGGCATCGACCGACTCGCGATCCTCGATGCTCACGGTGTCTGTCTGGTTCATGGCGTCTCTCTCGAGATACTCGTGCCTCCACTGAAAGACACATCGGTCGTTGCCTCCGCAGGACACGAGCGCGCGGTCGAAGGCGCTGAAACTCACGTTCGTTACGTGGCTGCTGTGGCCTGCGAGCTCCTGCGCCTGGGCGCCGCGGACGAGGCACGGGTACCGAAACACTTTGACTTTGCCAAAGTCGTCGGAGGTCGCCACGAGGCCGCCCGCGCAGGATCTGGAGACGGCGTTGATGTCGGTACCGTCAGCCTCTCGCGGCCAGATGCCCTGGACCGGCCAGCCCAAAGTGCATGTCCACGTCGCCCATCGGGTGTCCTTCAGACTCTCCGCCGACGTGATCTGCTGCCCGCTGCTCACGTCGCTGAAGAGCAGCTCGTACGCGCCGTCGGTGGACTGGAGGTACTGGGAGTCGGCGCTGAAGTCCAGGTGGGTTACGTAGCTGTTGTGCTTGCTGAAGACCGCCCTCTTGCGCAGCTCCACCTGAAGCCCAGCGTCGCTCTGGCTTCGCTCGACGGCGTACAGGTAGACGCGATTGTCGTGCGAGCCCACGGCCAAGGTGTTCCCATCCGGACTGAATCTCACCACTGAGATCCACTCTCTCGCGTCCCAAACCTCCACCTTCGGCGTCGGATCGATCCTGGCGAAGCGGCCCTCTGCGTCAACCAGCTCGTACAGGCGAAGCATGCCATCCTTCTTCTGGCGTCCCCGCCCGACGGATCCCCCGAAGCCGATCGCGACGAGGCAGCCATCGCTGTCGTAATCCACCGCGCGGCACATGTGCCCGGTGTCCAAGAAGCCGATCTGCTTGTGGTCCAAGACGCTCCAGATCCGCAGCGAGTGGTCGTCGCCCACCGTCGCGAACTCCAGCCGGAACGGATGGGTCGCGAGGCCCCACAGCTCGTCCTTCACATGCCCGGTCATCAGTACTCGAAGGTCGACCTCCGAGATGTTGAGAACGTTCTCCGAGGAGCTTGCTGGACTCAACGCAAGGCGACAGATCTCAGAGGACTGGCAACCGACCAGTAGCGACATCGTGTCCGGGTTGAGGCAGACGCTCCGGATGGGACCGCGTTGCAGGTCGAGCGTCCACTCGACCTGACCCCGCTCCCGCCACTTCACCACCTTGCCGGACTTGTCGCCGGACAGAAGCATGTTCTGGGGCAGCGCCTGCATGCTGAAGATCGGCGCAGGCACGTGGTGCGTAGCGATCATGTCCAGCGACTTGCCTACGAAGAAGTACAGCTCGCCGGAGAAGCAGCCGACCACGGCCTCGTCCTGGCTAAAGACGGTCGCCACAAAAGCCTGGATCTTGCCCTTGGCCTTGCCTCGTTGTAGGATGCCCTTCTTGGCCGACAGGTTTCGGCCTTGGATGGTCCAGAACTGAATGCTCTTGACCCCCACGACCACGAACTCCTCGATGCCTTTGGTCGCGAGATCCAAAGGCTTCGCGCGAGCGCCTTTGCTGCTCGCGCGAAGCGTCTGACTCGCCCAGTCGTACACCGCGATGCTGTGCTCGTCGTCGTTGCCGATGGACACCAAGCAACTGCCGTCCGGATCGAACTGCAGGAGGGTCACGCCGCGGCGGTGGAAGCCGCTGAGATGCGCCTTGGCAGCCATGTCCGTCGAGTCCCAGACGTGGATGCTGGGACTGCGGCCTTCGTCGCCGGTCGCAACTAGACGGCGATTCGGATGCATCGCGAAGCTGAGGATGGCGGAGTCGTGGTTCTTGAAGAAGCGCTGCGTCGTCTTCCCGTCAACGAGCGACAGGCAGATCCCGAGGGCCGCCGCATGGTACACGGCGTCGCCATGTTCGTTAAACTGCACGTTGCTGCGGCAGTCCTGAGCCCGATAGCCGTAGACCCATTCCAGCTCCAGGTCGGAGCTCTCCGGCGGCGTGGACACCTCTTCACGGGCACCGAAGGAGATGAGCTCGGAACTCTCTCGTGCTTGAGAGAGGAACGCCTGCTGCAGCTCTGCGCTCCACGGATCCAGACTGCCGTGGTGGATCCCCTGCTGCACCTCGAAGACTCTCTTGAAGCTCTCGTCGAGGCTCTTCATCCACATGTACTTCCGCTCCATGTCCACCACATCGTGGCCCTTGTCGTTCGTCTGGAGGAACGGGTGCGTGGGCTCCCTGATGGCGCCGATCCACGGCTTCACCGCCATGAACTCGTCGCCCCCGCCCCTCGTGAGGCCGGAACCGAAGACGTCATCTTCCGAGTCTCCACTCTCCGTGGCAACTGTCCCGGCGTCAAACTCGGAGAGATCCTGCACCGCTTCCGGCACCTCCTCAAAGGTCTCGACGCTGGGCTTCTCTTCGTCATGGAAAGCCCATTGGAAGACGCAGCGGTCGTTCCCGCCGGTGCTTATCAGGTACCACAGCTGCGAGCGTCGCCGCCCATGCTGTGAAGAGCTTCGGCACCACCTCACGTTCGTCACATGACTGCTGTGCC
Organism: Pinguiococcus pyrenoidosus; assembly: GCA_019677205.1. Lineage (NCBI taxonomy): Eukaryota > Pinguiophyceae > Pinguiochrysidales > Pinguiochrysidaceae > Pinguiococcus > Pinguiococcus pyrenoidosus. The sequence goes on along the minus strand of JAAMXY010000487.1, from coordinate 47,316 downwards.
CGCAGAACTCCACCGCGGAGGCGTCCTCCGAGACGCAGGGGTACCTGAAGAGCTTCACCTTGCCACAGTCGTCGCCCGTGGCCAAGACACGTCCAGTCGGCGCCCGGTCGACCGCGTTGACATCGGTACCGTCCGCTTCGGGCGGCCAGATTCCCTGGACCGGCCACCCGAGCGTGCAAGTGAAGGAGTGCCAGTTGACGTTCCGCAACGAGCTGGCGGCTGTGACTTGGCGTCCGTCCCGGATGTCGGAGAAGAGAAGCTCGTAGGCACCACAGTTGCTCTGCAGATACCTGCCGTCGCTGCTGAAGTCGAGATGGGTGATGTAGCTGCTGTGCTTGTTGAACTTCGCCTTGCGCTTGAACTGCTGGTACACACTGTAGATGTACACGGCGGAGTCGTGGCTCCCGACCGCCAGCACCTTCCCATCCGGAGAGAACTTGATGTCCGAAATCCACTTGCGCGAGTCGCGCGCCTCGTGGATTAGGTTGACGGTCAGTCGCTGGGACGCTTCATCTCGGTCCAAGCTGTAAACACGAAAGCTGCCGTCGACACGAGAGCTGCCTTTCGAGGAGCTGCCGCTCCCGAATCCCACGGCGAGCTTCGTGCCGTCCGGCGAGAAGGCGCACGCGCGAGCGGGGTGCTCCAGAGGCTCCACGTGCTTCTGGCTGTGCTTCGTGGCGTCCCAGATGCGCAAGGTCTTGTCGTCGCCCACGGTGGCGTACTCGGGCAGGGTCGGGTGCGTGGCCAGGCCCCAGGTCTCGTCTTTGCAGTGGCCTTGCACGATGGGCCCTCCGTGCAGCAAGCGAATCTCTCGCGAGGAACCGAAGACGCCAAACTCGTAGATGTCCGCTCCCTGAGTCCCGACGAGAATCTTCTCGCGACAGCCCTCTGCAGCGTCCGCGTCCTCGATGATCAGCAGATCGGCACTTCGTACGGATGGATCTTGCCACGCAGAGATGGCATACGCCAGGCCCCCGTCTGCATTCCGCGCCAACATGTCAATGACGAAGAGCCGCTGGAACGACATGTCGAACATGAGCACTTTATTGTCCTTCCCACCGGAGAGGATCCTTCCGTCCTCGACATCGCGGAAGGCCCGGATGCAGTTGCAGGTCTTCTCGTGCGCTTGGTGCTCTCGGTGGAACGTCTCCCCGCGGAACTCGTAGATGGCTCCGCTCATCACGCCGGCCACCAGCTGATCGGCCTGCAGGTAGTCGACGCAGAGGATGGTCGTGGCGTAGTTCTTGCCTTTCACAAGGAACTTGATCTTCTTGGACGTCAGGCCGTTCTCCGACACGCTCCACAGGTCGATATGCTTCATGCCACAGGTCACGAAAGCATCCGAGGAGAACGGCGACACGCTGAGACCGAGGACCTTCTGCTTGTTGCCCTTGGAACTGAAGAGCAGCCGCCCTCGGCTGCCGCCCTTGCTGGTGGATCCGTGGCTGACGTCGTAGACGGCGACGCTGTGCGACTCGTCGCACCCGATACTGACGAGCCGCAGCCCGTCGCTGCTGAAGGCCAGCGAGGACACTCCCTTCGTGTGGAACCCGCCCAAGCTGAACACCGTCTGCATGTTGGCGGGGTCCCACACGTGGATCATGGGATGCGGGCCCAGCTCGCCGGTTGCGACGAGCTGTCCCGGGTATCGATCGGAGTCCGCCGCGCTCGGCGTAGGCGACACGGCGATGCACAGCACGTCGTCGCTGTGCTGCATGAAGAAGCTCTGCGCTTTCTCGTCCAGCTCAAAGTCGAAGCGGACTCCGAGCGCCGCGGCGTTGTACACGATGTGGGCGCTGCCGATTCCCTCTCCTCTCGCCAAGTAGCATACGTTGTTCCGAGACGTCCTCGAGGCGTAGCCGTGGACCCACTCGAGCATGAGCTGCCCATCCGGCGCCGACTTGTCCAGCGCGCACTTCTCTGTGGGCGCAAAGATGGCGCCCAGCCAGGGCTTCACCGAGAGGAACTCGTCGCCTCCCCCACGGGCAGCGGCGAAGGGGTTTGCTTCGTCGTCGACCTTGACGTGCTCCGGCACCCTTGACGCGACATTCGCCTCCTCCTCGACGTCGCTGTCGATCTCCTTCTGGCCCTCAGCGACTGCGTACAGGCGGAAGACGATGTTGGCCGGCTGCAGCGGGTCCAAGCAGAACTCCACGAACTGTCGGCGCTTGATCACCACGTGATCGTACACGTTGTCGTCGTTCAAGGGCACCTCGGCGCAGGAGGAGAACCACGCGCTTGCGAGCAGCAGGATCTTCATCTCCGACGCCGGCGGACTGGGATCCTTCCGCAGCTTGGTGAGGCCTGCTTCGATGCTCTTCATGCTGATGCACACTTCCTCAAAGCTCACGCTGTTGCTGCCGTCGAAGTCCATGCAGTCGAAGACGAAGTTCACCTTGTCTCGCAGAGACATCTTGGACAGGAAGACCACCGCCATCAGAAACTCCATGGCGTCCACGACATCTCGGCTAGGGCCCGTGTGGCGCTCCTCGCTGGTCCAATGCTCCCACAGGGCGTCGCTCTGCCTCTGGATCTCGCGCTGCGCCTCGTCGGGGTCGGTCACGCCAATCTGGTCCTTCAGCACTAGCAAGATCTGATCCAAGTCCTTCTTGGTCAGTGCAAAGCTCTCGGCCGTCTGCGTGAAGCTCCGCCACAGCAGCTCCACGCTGTGCCTCTCCATGTTGTCAAACTTCACCACGGCGTCGTGCAGCACCACGAGGTTCTCCAGGTCCTGCCCGCTCAGCAGGCGCATCTGGCCGGCGTGGCACGCGCGCTCCCAGGTCGACGTCGAGTTTCCCATGGGGAGTTGAGCTTGGGGACTCTGGCCTTGCAAGGCCCTGGGCCACGCCACCCAGCCTTGCTTGCGCCCACTGCAACTGGCACCTCGGCAAGTGAAGTCACTGGTCTCTTGCGACCTCCTCTCCCCTCCAGGCGACGAGAGCGCCTCTGAGAGCCCAGGAAAGCCGCGCAAACGGACGACGAAGTTGAAGAACAAATGGCAAAAGCTGCGGGAGGAGTGGACCGCGATTCAAACGGCTGTGACAGAGGGACGCAACGGATTAAACGGCTGTTTCGCTTCCTGGCGGAATCCATACGCGTATAGGCGAGAATGACAGTTACCCAAATACTTTGCATTCCCAGGAGTTGAGAGCTCCTTCAGAGGCGGCTTTCGAAGCCGCTGGAGTTTGCTAAGATACAGCAGAGTCCGAATTCAAAAATGATCCGACGGTTTCATGTCCAGATCGGGCCCCCTTTTCCATTCGGCGCGTGCAACGTGCGCCATGGAGCGCAAGTCGAGTGGCTCGGAAGGGCTATGGGATGCCATGGTGCAGGCCGCCAACTTGAACGAGCGTCAAGGTGAGTCCTCGCTGCGTTGCAGCCGCTTCTGGCGCTTTCCGCACGGCTTTCGGCTGCCCACCTGACCATGCTCTCCCGCCTGGGTTGGCAGGCGTGCAATCATGCGGAATTGTCTGCGGAAGCGGCTCAGCCGGGAAGAGCGGCCTGGTGAACGCCTTCCTGAGCTCCAGCAAGGCTGACAAAGTCAAGCCCAGCGTCGCCTTGGAGTACTCCTTCGCTCGCAGGTGCGCCCTTCAAGGGCGCTGTCGCTGCCCCCTTCGCCTCTAGCGGCCTCTTACGATCGAACATGCATCGGGCAGGACGAACGTCACGAATAGCGCGAAGGACACGGCGCACATCTGGGAGCTGGCCGGCGGAGACGGCGCTTCTGTCGAGCTGCTTGACGTGCCGCTGGATGGGAAAGACCAGGGCGTCAAGTTGCGGCGAATGAATGTCATCCTGGTGCTCGATCTGTCTCAGCCGCAGGACTGCTTCCAGAGCCTCCAGTACTGGCTGCAGCTGCTTCGCAGCCGCATCGGTGCGCAGATTGAGAGAGCGCCGGCGATGGTCAAGGAGTCCCTCGATGCGAGGATGGCGTACCACGTGCCGGCCGACCACGAAGACCGGCGGATCATCGATGTATTCCCTCTCCCTCTGCTCATCGTGGCCAACAAGTACGATTGCTTCCGTGACTTCGAGCCAGCCCCGCGGAAGGCGCTCGCGCTTGCCTTGCGGTACCTCGCGCACGTCAACGGCGCTTCGCTGGTGTTCACCAGCGTCAAGGATCACACGTTGAAGGAGAACTTCAGAGCTATCTGCGGCTCGCTCCTGTTCCGCGTGAGCCTTCGGAAGCAAGCGGAGACCAACCCGAGCAAGGCGCTGCTCATTGCCGCCGGCACAGACTCGATGAGCAAGATAGCCGAGGAGCTGCCGCAAGACCTCCGCGCTGTTGACCTGTCGTCGCCGAGTCGGGCCGTGGCGTTCTGGGAGCAGACCCTCGAAGACTCCTTCGGCGCTCCATCCAGGTACGTAGCACGACCCTGGCATCCTTCGGCCTCAAGGAGGCGTCGAGCCTTCTTCATCTTATCCTGTTCGGATTCTGAACCTTCACAGGGCGGAGGAGAAAGTGGAGGCGGAAGAGAAGGAAGATGTCGCGGAATACAAAGAGGCCGCAGTGGACGAGGCCAGAGCGCAGAAGGACGCCGAGCTCGCGAAGTACCGCAGGGAGGCCGAAAGGCGGGAGAGGCTCCGCAAAGAGCAAGCGAAGTCGTCATCAGCGAAGAAGTCGTCCAAGCGGCGCAGCGCGAAGTGAATGAAAGAGCCTGCGTTCCGCCGCAACAAGGATTCCTCTTGCTTGTCTCTCGCCACATCTCTCTTCTCAGAACCATCACATCGACGCCAGCCAAGCTCCACCGACACAAGAGAGGAGCATTGCGCTCCACAAGGCGCCCTCCCGAGATTGTGGAAGAAGACCCCGTCACGACGCCACAAAGAGGTCGCAAAAAGAACCGATCAGCTGATCGGAGAATGTCTTCGTCCTTCGGTTTTTCCCGCGTCGGTCTTCCGCTCGGCTTTCAATCAGTCACCAGGCTTTGCGCGCATCGATGCCATGAGGCCGCCGGTCGCGCTGCTCTGCTGCCTGTACTGCTGTTGGCCCGGCCCCGCCGGGGCCAACGCCGCGGAGGCCGCGCGAGGGGCGCAATGCGTCCGCATGTGCTCGGACTACCAGGAGAAGATGCGGGAGTGGCAGATCAAGGCCGAGCCAGAAGCCAATTGCATCGACAAGTGCTCGGCCTCGGAGAACGACGCGGACGTGGCCCTCTTCTTCACCTATCTGTACCTCACCGCCATGGAGGACGCGCGCACGCTGGCGGACCTCTACACCAAAGCGGCCGCGAGCTCGTCGACCAAGGCGGAGGAGATGGCGGTCAAGGCGAAGGGCAAGGAGGAGGCCCCGGTGGCGCCGCGGGGAATGTGCGAAAGCGGAGTGGCCAACAAGGACGGCACCATCTGCTGCGGGGAGGACTGCGGGACGGTAAGGGGACAATCGGTTCGGCCACTTGGACCAACGAAGGAACGCGTGAAACTGGAGGAGCTGACAAGACGGGGATCTGCTTGTACAGTGCGAGGCGGAGACGCAGTGTAGTGAACTCCCCGGTGGTGCCGACCTTTGCTGTCCGCGACACATTGAGATGTCCGAGGTCATCTGCATTCTCCCGACCGATGTGGTAAGCAGCGTCGCGTTGCCCCTCGCTGCCTCAAGAATCTTCTCACGGGGCTGCTGTTCCCCTCGCCTCCTCTCCCGGGTCCTTTCTCCTTTTGCCCCTCTCGGTGCAGGGCTGCATCCTTCGGTAGCTGATGCGATGAATGGACAGAGAGGAAAGGACAGAATACATCTTCAAGTTTCGGCGGCGTTCGCACCCCTGGCCGAATGACCGATCTCCTTCAAGTGCTTTCGGAACATAAGAGGGGAGCGGATCCGCCTTCTTTCCTGGGCGCGAACGGTTCGTGGCCAGAGAATGAGCAATGCACTCCATTGGTGGAAGATGGCAGGCGATCGATTTACTACTTAAACTGCACGTGAGGTCCTGGTCGCGAAGAAACGCAACGGACAGAAGCAGGCTACAAAATGTGTGCGTGCGTGTATATCAGCAGTGCGGGTGCGAAGGCACGAGAAGGATGCAGGAAAGGATTTCACAAAGTAGAAGAAGACAAAGGAGACTCTTGAATTCAGCTATCGCTGCAAGCTCTCGTTCGGGAGGGCATCTTCAGTCCAGGGCTCGGCGGCGAAGCGCTCTCGTTGCTGGGGTTCCACGGATCTGGCCTCGCCAGACTTTCTCAGCGGTAGCCGCTCCCATCTTACGAAAGGGTACTCGCCTGCCCACGTTGGAACCTATGGGACACAGAGACTTTAGTCGTTGGCTGCTGGCAAAAGGACATGGCGCAGGGAAAACGGAGAAGCCGGCTGCCAGGAGGTGACGACTCGTCCGCAGCGGTTCCAACTACTCACCGAAGGAATGAACACGTCCGAGGCGCGCTCCAGGGTCACAAAGTCCGGGTCCTCGGACACGAGAAGCGCGAAGGTCTGCTGGCCTTCCCGCACGTCGGCATGGGCTTCCAGCAGCGGCGCGCGGACCTTCATGACGCGGCCTTCCTCATCCTCTATGTCCAGCTTGAGCATGAATCGCCGGCCCTTGAAGTCGGCCACGACCCTCTCGCAGCGGATGATCCTGCCCGAGTAGAGCGCGACGTAGAGGCTGCGCTTCGGGTGCCACGACAGGAAGCCGTCCAGGATGCCGTTGCGGAAATCCGCATTGCGCCGAAGAGCGGCCGAGTAGGGCGCGATCATGCCCCAGAAGAGGAAGATGAAGCACATGAGGGTACCCACGACCGTGCCCAGCACGAACGTCAAAAACCACGTGGCCCACAGGCCGAAGAAGCTCACGAGCGTGATCTCAAAAATCCGACTCGCGCGAGCGAGATCGTTGTTTCTGTGGCCGGCGTGGCAGGCACGTCAGTTGAGAGAGCTGGCCATTTGAGGCCTTTGGACGGCGCCACTCACCCCCAGAAGTGCAGCCACTGCTCCTTGGAGACCATCGCCGGCGTCAGCCTCTCGAAGGTGTTCTTGTCCAGCGGTCTGAGCGCGAAGAGAGGGCCTTGACGCAGCCCAAGTGGCCGGCGGGCCAGCACGCCGGGGCGCTGTGGCGCCACCAGAGCTTCGGAGAGCTCCCCAAGCACGAGCGCGCATGCGAGCAATCGCCCCAGCTCGATTCTCATGGCCACACGCAAGCTTGGGACGCTCAGGCGCCCTCCTCAAACCAGTAGTCTCCCTCGCAAACGACTGACGAAGCTCCGACACTTCAAACACCGCGCCGCAGGCGCCGGATTCCGCTCAGGCCCTCTGGCCTCCGCAGCTGCGCAGCTCTGCTGCGCCGTACAAGCGGGAAAAGGCGCAAGCAGCCAAAGGCGGTCAGAGTGCCCCAAATGCTGCAATGGCAGAGCGCAAAAGGCGCCGAATGCGGGATGCCGAGCCTTAAGCAGCTGTGCTACGGCTTCGCAACAAAGCCCGCCAAAACCTCATTCAAACACCTCTCCGGCGCCGGAGATGACGGTGATCACCTTGCAGATCGGCCAGTGCGGCAACACGCTCGGCGCCGCCTGGTTCGCAGAGCTCTGGCGCCAGGCGGAGCGCGCGGAAGGCGCGGATCCGGCGCTTGCGGCGCAGCGGCGCCGGCGCTGGTTCCGCCGCAAGCGAAGTGGGGAGAGCGTTCCGCGCGCAGTGCTGCTGGACACGGAACCCAAAGTGGTGCAGAGGCTGCTGGGCGCCTCTCGACGCTGCGAGTGGGGCTATGACGCGGGAGGCGCAATCTGTGAGGCGCTGGGCAGCGGCAACAACTGGGCCGTGGGCTACGCCATGCAGTCGGCCAAGCTTCGGGAGGGGATCGAAGAGCGCGTGCGCGCCGAGGCCGAGAAAACAGATCAGCTGGACGCCTTTCACGTGCTGCACAGCTCGGCGGGCGGCACCGGCTCGGGCCTGGGCAGCTTTGCGACGGAGATGCTCGCGGATTGGGATCCCAACCCGGCGCGGCTGAACACGCTGGTGTTCCCCTACCACTCCGGGGAGGTCATTGTGCAGAACTACAACGCGCTCCTGAGCCTCGGCCACCTGCAGGACGTCTCCGATGCAATGATCCTGCTGGAGAACCAGACCGCCAGCGACATCCTGACCGCGGGGCTCCAAGTGGAGAAGCCGACGTTGCAGCAGCTGAACGGGGAGCTTGCCAGGCCCCTGGCGACCGTGCTGAACCCGGGTGACGGCCCCGAGGGCTCCGACGGCCTGCACAGCGCCGCGGCCTTCCTCTGCCCCAACCCGGCGACGAAGTGGCTCAGCTTGTGGAGCGTTCCGCAGACCAAGGAGTCCTCCGCAATGTTCACGAGGAACAACTGGACCGGCCTGCTGCGACGGCTGTCGCTGATGGTGCAGCAGCGACAGCCCCTGGAGATGCGCGCGAGCCCCACCGCGCCGGTAGGGAATGGCGTGCGAGCAGTTCAGGTGGCCTTACACGGTGACGCGGCAGGCAAGCTTGCGGGGAAGGACTTCCAAGCCATCGCCGAGCTGCCGGAGACTGCCGGCGCGTGGAGGATTGTGCGAAGCGAAGCGCCCACAAGCAATGTAGACAGGACATGTGCCGCCTTGTCCAATTGTCAGTATGGTGTGCAGGTGGTGGAGCGCATTGTGGAGAAGTCGGAGCGCATGCTCCAGTCTCGAGCCTACCTGCATCAGTACGAAAAATACGGCGTCGGCTCCGACACCTTCGCTGAGAGCTACAGTCGAGTACAGCAGGTCGTCGCTAGATACGAGGACGTCGGCTTTGCATAGCCCCACGCATCACGGCACGCGAGAGAAAATTGTTCTGGTTGCTTTTGCCGCCACTCCTGCTGCGTTGTACGGGCCTCGACTCGGGCACGCGGCTTGGATCACACCTTCGCTTTCTTTTCCACGGGCTGGTTGCCGTCCGGGCATTTCCTCTTCACCGAGAGGACGTTGACCGCCGGTTGCTTCCTCTCCTCGGAGCCGCTACCGAAGGACGACGTCCCAAAGCTCGACGTCCCGAAAGCTGACGTACCGAAGGCGCTCGAACTCGAGCTCGCTTCGCTCTTGAAGCCGATGGTCGTCTGTGGAGCGTTCTTCCGCTCCTGCTCCAGAAGCTTCGCCTCCTCTCCGGTCAGCGACTCAATGGTCTCATCGAACTCCTCTACCAGCTCGCTGAGCTCCTCTTTTTGCGACTCGCTGGCCAGGTCGAGGCAGCTGAGCAGCACATCTCGGCACTTCTGGTAAGCTCGCACGCACTCGGCTTCCAGGTTGTCCACGGTTGCTTCGCTCGACTTCGCCGTCTCGGGATTTCGCTCCACCTCCGACTTGACTGAGAGCAGACACACGGCGAGCGAGTTGTACAGGTCCGCAATACGCCGCTTCGACGACAGCTGTGCAGGGATGTCTGCGCTCTGCTGGGTCGCCTCGAGGATGCTCAGGGCCTTCTTGTAGTCCACGATGGCCTCCAGGTGATTACCATTCATCTTCTGCAGGTCCCCCAGCTTCCCATGGACGCGCCCGAGCATGACCAGAGCTTCGTTGTCCTCCTTCTCCTTCTCCTTCTCGAAGATCGTCCGCGATGCCTCGAGGTTCTCCCAGGCAATCTCCAGATCCTCCAGCACCTGCTCCTTGATGGCGGCGATCTCCTTCCCATCTCCGCCCTCCGCCTCGGCATCCTCGTCCCCATCTTCTCCATCCTCTTCCTCCTGGTCCTCCTGGTCCTCCTGGTCCTCCTGGTCCTCCTGGTCCTCGTCTTCATCCCCTTCCTCTTGCTCCTCTTGGTCCTGCCGGTCCTCCTGGTCCTCCCGATTCTCCCGATCCTTGCTTCCTTCCTCCGCGCTCGTCGCCTCTGCAGCTGGCGTCGCTGAGGCAGCCTTGCTCTGTTCTGCAACGTCCACGGTCTCCTCTTCGGGCTTGGTGTTCTCATCGCGCGGCTCTGGCTTGTCTCCGTCGGTCGCTGCCTCTGCGCCACTCGCGACAACCTTGGAAATCTCGCTGGCGGCCTCCTTGCACTGCCGCTTCGCTTCCTCTTCCGCAGCTTGGTTCACCGCCTCCCCGAACAGGCTGCTGTTGTCCTCTGCCTTGCACAGGAGCGTCGTGCCGTAGTAGTAGTAGAAGAAGCCCGTCCAAGTGGACGTCTCGCCGCGCTCCTTGGCGGTGTCGTCGAGAAGATTGCCCCAAATCTCCAGCGCCGTGTCGTAGTCGCCCTCCTCGAGCGCCTCGCGCGCCATGTCATGGCGCGGATCCTCCGCCAGACTGGTCCACTTCTCTTCTGCAGAGGCCATGGTAGCTCTCTCGGGGGGGTTCGCGCGCTCGAGCGCAACCGCACTGCGGACAAATCCCGACCGGGATTCGAAGCCGACGAAGGCGGGAAATCCGGATCGGTTTGGGTGAGCAAAAGCGAAAAATGGAGACTTCGAAAAACGGCGAACGCTGAAGAATGTGCGTATTTGAAGGGATGTCAGTAGTCGACATGGGGATCTGGAGATCCGTCTGTCACGACCAATTTCAAACTGGAGCAAGCTGCGGCTCAGGTTTTCCCGCGCAGTTCGGAGACGCTCCTCGGCTTCTTACCGGCCTGGAGACTCCTGTGGCTCACCGTAGAGACTCCATTCACGATGGCGCTTGTTCTAGATGGGCAGCGCACCACTGGGTCCGATGTGCGCACCTCCAACGTCACAGGTACTGGCCACCACCGGAGATCTTCCTCGGCAAGAAACAGCCGCCGAGGTTTCCTTCGGAGATCGGTGTGAAAGCGAGCTTCCTTTCCCGCGCGTCCTCGTGGCTCCTTTTTGTTCTTTGCGATGCGTCCAAGACTTGCAACAGCAATGAAGCTTTCGGGAAGGGCGTCAAGGGTTGTGCAAGGCCTGCCATCCTCTTCTCCTGCATTGCGCTGACCAATTTATTCCCTTCGTGTCTTCGCTGCAGCTGTCATGGCAATCGCGAACATCGTGCGCAGCTCTTTGGGACCCACCGGCCTGGACAAGATGCTGGTGAGTCGTGCGGTCTTTGGCCCCACTGCTGGTTTGGGTTCAGAAGACAACACATCTTAAACCCCCCGTCCGCCTGGTTTGAATGTCTTTCGTGTTTTCTTCGGCGCTTTTCCACGACAGGTGGACAGCATCGGTGATGTGACCATCACCAACGACGGCGCGACGATTCTTAAGCTGCTGGACGTGGAGCATCCTGCGGCCAAGGTCCTCGTGGAGCTTGCCGACCTGCAGGACTCCGAGGTCGGGGATGGCACGACGTCCGTGGTCATCATTGCGTCCGAGCTGCTGCGCAGGGCCAACCAGCTGGTGAAGCATGGCGTGCATCCCACGTCGATCATGGCGGGCTACCGGATGGCCGTGAAGGAGGCCGTGAAGTTCATCAAGGAGAACCTCGTGGTACCCGTGGACGAGCTCGGGCGGGAGAACCTTGTCAATGCGGCCAAGACGTCGATGAGCTCCAAGATCGTCGGTCCGGAATCCAAGTTCTTCTCGGAGATGGTGGTGAATGCGGTGCAGATGGTGAAGCAAGAGGCCGAAGAGGGCTCTGCGCGAAAGCGACCCCGCTACCCCGTCAGCGCGATCCACGTCTTGAAATGCCACGGGAAGAGCGCGCTCGACTCCGAGCTTGTCAACGGCTTCGCGCTCAACAACTCCCGTGCTGCGCAGGGAATGCCGACCTTCGTCGAGAACGCCCGCATTGCGCTGCTGGACTTCAACCTGCAGCGCCACAAGCTGCAGATGGGCGTTTCCGTCGTGGTCACGGAGGTGCAGGAGGTGGAGGGCATCCGCAACCGGGAGATGGACATCACCAAGGAGCGCATCCAGAAAGTCCTCGACGCGGGAGCCAACGTCATCCTCTGCTCCAAGGGCATCGATGACCTGTGCCTAAAGTACTTCGTCGAGGCGGGCGCGATCGCATGCCGCCGCGTGAAGATCGAGGACATGCGTCGCGTTGCGCGCGCCACGGGCGGACAGATCGTCAGCACCCTCGCGGATCTGGAGGGGAACGAAGCGTTCGACGCGGAGTACCTGGGCCACGCCGAGTCCGTCAACGAGGAGCGGGTCGGGGACGGCGAGCTGCTGTACATCCGCGGGACGCCGACCACCGCGGCCTGCACGCTCGTCCTGCGCGGCGCCAACGAGTACATGGTAGACGAGATCGACCGCGCGCTGCACGATGCGCTCATGGTCGTGAAGCGGATGCTCGAGTCGAACGCTCTTGTGGCTGGCGGGGGCGCGGTGGAGGCCGCGCTGAGCATGCACCTCGAGTCCTTCGCGATGAGCATCGCGACGCGCGAGCAGATGGCGATCGCCGAGTTCTCCGAGGCGCTCCTTGTCATCCCTCGGGTGCTGAGCGTCAACGCCGCCCAGGACGCGACCGAGCTCGTGGCGCGCCTCCGCGCGTATCACCACACCGCGCAATCCAGCCGCGGACGGGAGCAGCTGAAGTACTCGGGTCTCGATCTGATCGAGGGCAGCATCCGCGACAACTTGGCGGCCGGCGTCGTGGAGCCGGCCATCTCGAAGATCAAGTCCCTCCGTTTCGCAGTGGAGGCGGCGATCACCATCCTTCGCATCGACGACATGATCAAGCTGGAGAAGAAGCAGGACCCGGCCGCGGACGCGAGGAGAATGGGCGGTGGCATGATGCCAGGCATGTAAACCAGGGCCTTTCCTTCCCATGGTGTTTTGCTGCGCAGGTAGTCGATGACATGGTGATGACATGGTGATGACAAGGTGATGACATGTTGACGACAAGGTGATGGCGTGGTGATGAGTGAGAGGCGCATCTCCTGAAGGTATTTCCAGAAGCCAGCGAAAACGCCGTTCCGAACTTTTCCTTCCGCGAAACTTCCTCTCCGATTGCGGGTGTCTCCCACTGCTTCCATACATCCACGCCGCTGGTGACAGCAGGCAATCCTTTTCGACCATCATACAGCCACTTTCACCGGCGTCTCGGGGCAGATATGCGTCGCATTCGCGCGCGTCCCGTTGCGGTGCGATCTGCGGATGAAGACGGGCCCCGTGCACGAGCCCCGCTTCCGCGGGACCCCGGCGCCATACCCCATGGCCCTCCGGCCATATTCGCTCCCGCTCCGGTACGATCCCGACCGGTATCCGCGCGATCTGCCGGCTGAGCGGCCTCCGCCGCGCCCACCGCGCCCACCACGAAGCCGGAGCACGAGGTGCAGCGTCGCGTCCTCCTCGATGCCGTAGTCCTCCAGCGACTTGTCCGCCTCGAGCTGCTTTCCCCCGAAGATGAGTCTCTGCTGCTCCGGCGGGATGCCCTCCTTCTCGTGAATCTTCGCCTTGATGCTCTCGATGCTCTCATCGGGCTCCACGTCGACGGTCACCGTCTTCCCTTCAAGCGTCTTCACCATGAGCTGCATACCGCCTCGCGGCACCGCGAGAACTCTCTCGAGCGCCGCAGCCTGCCGCGAGGAGACGCCTCGGTGGACAAAACTGGAAGACACCGGCTCTCCAAGCTTCCATCCTTGGGCGCACGAGAGCGCCAAAGACGCGAGAAGTAGTCCGGCCCGCATCGCTGGTGGTCTAGCGCGCGAAGCGGGGCACCTCTGGGTGTTGTCAACCTTTTCCACAGCGCGCGGGGGCTCTCCTGGGATCCAGAGACTCCAAGCGACCGAGGGCGCGCTTGACGAACTCGGCTCTTTGAACGGCTGTTCTGCTCTGCGCACACTTGAGGTGCGACGGCGCGTTGGGCGCAGATGGGGAACTGCAAGCTGGAAAAAGAGATGCTCTCCTCTTGTCCCAGCCATTTTTGAGTCCAAGGTCACCAATGGGAGAGCGCGATGGGGGACCCTAACCAATGGGGATGGGACAAATGGAAGTTTCTACGGCATCTGCCCAAGTTGCAGCTAGACATTGTGAAATTTGGGATGAAATTCAAATTTGTAGCATCTTGGTATACTTTGCGGAGCTTCTAGTTTTTCGAATGAACGGCTCCCAGGTAAGCTTTGGTTGTCCTTGGTCCACCCGTTCCTCAGCCATAGTACATGCGTCGAACGCCTTCGTTTCCGAGAGCTTGACGTTCGGCCCGCCTCTGCGAAAGTGCGCGCCGCTGCACCAGCACCGCCTTGGATCCCGCCTGGCGGCCGTGGTGCGTCCGAGATGGATCATGTGAACAGCGTGCAGATTGGCTACTACCGCTTCGGCAAGACCCTGGGAATCGGCGCCTTCGGGAAAGTCAAATGTAAGTGTTCGCCATCAGAATCGGTCTCATTGCCGCGCGACGGGGCACTCAGCGCCGCACTGACGCCTCTCTCTCAGTGGGGACTCATGTGCTCACCGGCCACCAAGTGGCGATTAAGATCTTGAACAAGAAGAAGGTAAGCGCGCGTCCGGTGTGTCCGGCCGGGGAAAGATCGGGGGACTTCGTCCGCCGCAAACATGCGCAGCCTGGCCCGCCAAGGTGCCGACGCCGTTTGCAACCCGCAGGTTAAGCAGCTAGACATGGAGGAGAAAGTGCGGCGAGAGATCAGAATACTTAAGCAGTGCACCCATCCGCACATCATCCGACTCTACGAAGGTGAGACCCGCGTGATCCCCCTTCTGCGCATCTCTGCTGTGGTACCACGAGGCCACAAAGGGGATTTGGATCGCGCCTCGGGCGCGAGCGTGGCGTCTGGCACCAGCGGACTAACCGGGCTGCGCCTGCTGCCGCCAGTCATCGATACGCCGACGGATATCTTCGTTGTGATGGAGTACGTGCCGGGCGGGGAGCTTTTCGACTACATTGTTACCAAGGGCCGTTTGCAGCCGGACGAGGCGCGAAAGTTCATGCAGCAGATCATCAGTGGCGTGGAGTACTGCCACTTTCACCACATCGTGCATCGGGACCTCAAGCCGGAGAACCTGCTGCTCGATGCGGACAACAACATCAAGATCGCCGACTTCGGCCTCAGCAACCTCATGCAGGACGGAGAGTTTTTGCGCACCTCGTGCGGGTCCCCGAACTACGCGGCCCCGGAGGTCATCTCCGGCAATCTCTACGCGGGCCCCGAGGTGGATGTCTGGAGCTGTGGCGTCATCTTGTACGCACTGCTCTGCGGGTCGCTCCCATTCGACGACGAGTCGATTCCCAACCTGTTTCGGAAGATCAAGAGCGGCATGTACAGCCTGCCGTCGCACTTGAGCACCCTGGCGCATGATCTCATTCCCAAGATGCTTGTGGTGGACCCCCTGAAGCGGATCACCATCCCCGACATACGGCAGCATCCGTGGTTCTTGCACAACTTGCCGATGTACCTGTCCCACCCGCCGGAGGCCATCGAGAAGCGAGAGCGGCATCTAGACGAGGGGATTCTCAACAAGGTCTGTAGCTTGCCCTTCAAGGGGTCGAACTTGAGAGAGAAGACGATCGAGGCGGTGCTTCGAAGAAGAGTGCGAAAGGACTTGCAGGTCGCCTACGAGCTCTTCCTGGACCAGAAGAACGCGCGCTTCCGGCTGGAGCAGCTGGAGCAGCTGAGCCAGAATCGCGTGGAGACGCCGCCCGCCTTTGCGTCGCCGCCGGGCATGTCCCCGCACGTGGGAAACACCCCGCCGGTGTCGCAGTCACCGCACAACTCCATGCAGCTCGCCGAGGAGGCCTCGAAGAAGCTGCGCGGAGCTGATCCGGTCCAGGGAGGCGTCATTCGGCAAACGTCGAGCGCCATGCCGGGCCAGGGGCCGAGATCCCAGCAGCAGAACGCCAAGCGGAGGAGATGGTACCTGGGGATCCAGTCCAAGAAGGAGCCGGCGCACGTCATGGGGGAGGTCTACAAGGCGCTGTTTCGCATCTCGTGCGAGTGGCGGGTGCTCAACCCGTACCGCATCAAGTGCCGTTGGCGCGAGGCGGGGGATGCGGTCGTCATCTGCCTGGTGCTGTTCAAGGTCCAGCAGAACATCTACCTGTTGGATTTCCGGAGGGTCAAGGGTAGCGCCTTCCAGTTCATGAACCTTGCGGTGCAGATCATCGGGGCCTTGAAGGCGCTCAGCGCTGCGTCTCGCATGGCGAAGCAGCATCGCGGATAGCCGCAGCAGATGCGCGCCGGCCTACGCGACGCGGTCCTCAGGGACTGCGCGCCTGGGTCGCACGCACTTCTGGTCGCACGAGCTTGGGCCGCGCCCTTCCCCCGTGTGCGTCGTTGGAGTTTGATTGGATCTTTCCTTCACCTCCTCTGCGCTTGTCTTGCATGTGAACGATCAGTGCAGCGTCTGCGAGGGAGGAGCGGATCGTGGAAGTTGCACTGGAGGCGAAAGTAGAAGGAACGATACTTTCCATGGCCGCGTCAACTTCAAGTCGTACCGGCGCCTCGCAGGAACGACTTCCGGCATCACCGTGTCAGCTCCAGGTCCGAAGGGCGAGGGGGGATATCCACTTTCAACTCCCCCTCCTCCGACTCCTCTTCCTCCTCCGACTCCTCTTCCTCCTCCGAAATGCTCGCTTGCTCCGAAGCACCGCCTTGCCCCTCCAGCTGCTCTTGCTCCGAGATGTCCTTCCGCTCCGCGGTGTTCGCTTGCTCCAAGGGATCTCGTGGCGACCCGTCGACCGCCACCTTTGCCTCCGACTGTATTTCCCAGGCATCGCTCTTGACTTCTGCCGTGCCGTCTCCGGGCGACCTGTCCCCCGGTGGATCTGCATCGTGGGGACCCGCCGCATCGGGTGCATTCGCTCCCGGCCCACGCACATTCTGCTGCACCATGTCATCCACAAAATGGCCATCCTCGATCCTACAAGCAGTGCGAAGTTCCAGGAAGAACAAGAGAGGAAAGAGGAGCAAGAAGTGAGCACAACTTGTGAGCAAAACGCTTGTCTGCGGCATTTCTGGTGGAAAGGGCACCGCAACGTACTCGAGGAAAGTGGATGGCCAGCAGAAGAGCTCCAATTGATGCTTGCAGCTCCATTGGAGCCGGTAGGTCAGGTACAGGGAGATGATCGGCCAGAGGGGAGTCTCCACCACGAACCACAGGATGCTGAAGCAGCAGTAGATGGCGACCAGGATCCCACATGCCAGGACAACGGGCGGCGCCACCTGCGCAGAACCGGCGCTCGTCAGCTCCCACGGCGTTCGCCTTTTCTGGTCAGCAACCTCGACAGCCTCCGACGCTTACCACGATGATCAGCAGCATCTGCTCTCTTTCTTCCGTCAATAGGATGCGCTCGCCAGGCTTCTTCCGCAAGATGCAAGCGTGAATGAACGCCCAGCAGCCGCAGGTGATGCACCCTGAACAGCAAACGCGGAAGCCGTCAGCGGGAGCAGCCCGCCCCGTGCGGGGCTGCATTTTGGGCGCAGGCGTACCAATTGCCGTCCACACCGACGCAAAGGCCACTCCAATCGAAAATACCAAGATCCCAAACAGGAAGTGAAGGAAGTACTTCCACGGGCGGTAGACGGACAGGAAGCGCTGCGGAATCGGATGGAAAAACTGCAGGCCCCCGCAGCCGTGAGGATTGGCTGTGCTGTAATGCCAGCCGACCGCATCACCCGCCTCCTGTCAAGACGCGAGGTTAAGGCTTATCAAGAGCGCCCCCGTGGCATGCCGTCCATTCATCCATTCGCCTACCGCTGGATTTTGCTCCTTGACTGCGAGGTCCATGTCGGTGTTGCACAGCCAGCACCAGTTGCAGGAGCACGCTTGGCACGTCATGTGGTTGCAGCCAGAGCTCTTGATGGTCGGCGCTTGGCACCGCGGGCATCTCTTACTAATTCTACTAAGGTGGGCCTCGCTCATCTTCCACGTCTTCTGCTGGCTCCGCACGTACTCTGCACAGGTCTTCCCCGGGTGCGCGTTGCTGTGGAAGAAGCAGAAGTCGCCTACGTTGTCGGCCCCATAGTTACACTCCTTGCACACCATCGAAGGTTGCACCTCGGAGCCCAGGTTCATCGCTCCGCATTTGGGACAGTCCCGCCAGTTCTTGTTCTCCTTCATCATGCTGAAGCGACTGTACTTGGAGAAGGCATCATGGTCGGGGCCCAGGAGCCGCTCGTGGTCCTCGGAAGACGCCGTCGCGACGCATCCGTCCTCGCCAAAGCACGGGCATGCGGTCTCCACATGCCCGTCGTCTATCCTACTACGCAGATATCTCCGCAGGCACTGCCGGCAGAACCGATGCGGGCACTGCTCCTCCCCGCCGGTGAAGCTCGTCGTGATTCCCTTGTCCACGTTCTCGAGACAGATGCCGCAGAACACGGTCTCTCTGGAGCCGAAGGAGATCGGAATCCCGCGCAACCCTGTCCGAGACCACGCGTCAGCAGGGGCGGGGCGCATGTCTCGGTCCGGGGAGCAGAAGAAGCCACTCCACGGATCCGATCAAAGGAAGGCAGGAGGCGACGTACCCAGACTCGAAGCGGACAAGTTCCTCTCGAAGGGCGGCAGTGGCGGCTGCTCCTCATCTCCATCGCGCTCTCGCATGGATTCCACCTGGATGCTCCGTAGGCTGCGGCTCAGAGGCGCCAGACTCCAAGCTGGCGGCGCGTAGAGCGACGCGCCAGTGGTGTTGGTGGAGCTGCTCTGGACGGAAGAGCTGGACACAGAGTTGTACTGCACAACGTCCAGCTTCGTTTCCTCATCTTCCGAGCGACTCGGTTTCCGAAGGCTGTCTGCCATGCTTTTTTTTGTGTGTTTTTCGCCGCCTGCCGCCTCTGGACAAACACGATGACGGGGCGTCGACACGCCCGCGCGTCGGCAGCGCGCTCACCCCACCACCACAGGTTTCAGCACCCCGAAGCAAGCTGGTCTAGGAGTCTCGCTTGGCGTTGCGGTGCGGTGGGCGTCCCAACATGCACAGAGTGTGCGCAAATCCGAAGGGGAGATGCAGAGGTCGAAAACTTGCGACAGAAAATGGCGGACTGCGAGCGCCACAGACCGCCTCCGAGCGCTGTTCTCGCACCACGCGACGCTTTCGAGCGACGCGGTCGGCGGAACGTGGCAAAATCTGCGGAGTACGGCGGAGGAGGGGCCGCAGATGTGCGCGGAAGCGCCGGCGATTCGATGCAGAGGAGAGCTAGAGGAAAACGTGCCCTTATTGATCGTGAAGGAGAGGAAGATAAGGAGAGCGGTGGAGAATGGCGGTGGTGGTTGGGGGAACTCTGAAAAGATGCCAGGATAATGGTTCTGCAACACTTCAAAAGAAATATTTGAAAAATACTTTATTTGTATTTATTATACTTTCTATAAATAGAAGAATTGTTTTTAATTCGAGCTCGGGTGTTCATCGAAGTGCTGGTTGGTTGCTCAGATCATCAGTGCCCAATGACGCTGCTTCAACGCGGTTGCTGGAACTCACTTTTTCTCCCTTTGTGTGCCTCCTGTGCATAAATGCACGTGGCGCGCATGGCTCGTGTCGCGGCCTCGGATTGAAACATCGTCCTGCGAGATCTCCGCGTCGGAGCTGAAGCGCTCGCGACACAGCTGCGCCACCATCTCAAGATCTGCGCTGCGACCATCCACTCCGAAGTCTCTCGATTTGGTCGTTTGCTTCTCTGCCGCGTGTCTCTCAGGGACTGCCTCGCCTTGGCTTCCGCGCCGCAACTTGGCGCTCGCTTCCTTGCTGTGGTGGCAAGCCGTGGAGCCATCGTGTGGCGCCAGCGGACCCAGCTGCGGGAGTTCTTCTGCAAGCTCGGGTGTCGAAGACCCATCCGCGTGCTCCTCGAAGGTTGGCCGCGCCGGACCACTGGGCTTGGCGTGCTCGAAGCCAGAGGAAGGCCAGTGCTTCGCGTGGACAAGTCTCTGCCATGGAGGTACGCCTTCCCGCCCCCGCCCAAAGGCTTCTGCGCGGCGCCATTCGCCCCCCCCAGAAGCACATGTGCTGGAAGAGCCGTCGAGATTCACGTCCTGCTCGTCTCCGCTGCGCAGGCCAACAAGCCGGAGGCAGAGCGCTGCTTAGAGATCGCGCAGAAGTATCTGCGCGCAAAGGATCTTGACAAAGCGGCGAAATTTTTGAGCAAATCCATGAAGTTGTATCCGCTGCCGGCCGCTCGGCAGCTGCAGGAGGCGGTGCTCGCGGACCTGAAGGCCAAGCGGAGCTCGTCGGCGGGGTCTGCGTCGTCCGAGCAGTCGACCGGGGCCTCCAGCTCGTTCAGCAGCTCGAGCAGGGCGCCGCCGGAGCCGGAGAGAATGACGAGCGCGGAGAACGGGCGCACCTACACGGAGAAGCAGGCACAGATCGTCAGGGATGTACTGGCGGAGAAGGGCAAGGAGAACCAGCATTTCCGCGTCTTGGGCGTGAGCGCAAGCGCAACCGCAGACGAGGTAAGATGCAGGAAGGCGCATGCGTCGGGGTTGGGTCGGCCTTTCACCAAGCGCTGCTGCCCCTCGGTCCACAGATAAAGCGCGCGTACAAGAAGCGTGCCCTGAAGCTGCACCCGGACAAGAACCCGGCGCCGGGCGCGGACGAGGCCTTCAAGCTCATCTCTCAGGCCTACAGCGTCTTGAGCGACGAAGAGAAGAAGGCGGCGTATGAGCGATGGGGAGATGACGGCGAGGGGACGAGCTCGGGACCGCCGGGCCGGCCAGGCCACGGGACCGCCACGTACACACATGATGACGCGGAGGAGATCTTCCGCATGTTCTTCGGCGGGGGCGCTCCGGGGGGATTCGGGGGCCCCGGCTTCCGCGTGTACACAAACGGTAGAGAGCATCCCATCTTCCGGTCACGCCGACGGCAGCGGAACGACGACGGACAGGACGACGGCCGGGGGCGGAACAACGCGCTGTTCATGCAGCTGCTGCAGCTCCTTCCGATTCTCGTCCTGATGCTGATGTCCTTCTCCGGGGGCGGCCACGAGAGCGCGAGGATCTACAGCCTGAACCAGACGTCCCAGTATCCGCATAGGCGGGAGACGGGCATGGCGAGCGCGAACGTGGTGAAAGGCATTCCATACTACGTGCAGCCGACGTTCAACCGACAGTACGCCAAGGACTATCGGAGTTTGCGGCGCGTAGAGGAGGCGGTGGTGCAAGAGTACCGGAAGCAACTGCACGCACAGTGCTACCAGGAACGGGAGCTGCTGCGCCAGCTGAAGCGGCAGGCCAAGCGCGGCACGGAGAAGCAGAAGCAGCATGCGGAGGAGCGAGCCAGGCTGCTGCCCATGGAGTCATGTAGGCAGCTGAACGAGAAGTTTCCCGACGAATATCTGTAGGCGGTGCCGGCGGATCACCGACGCGACGTGGAGGGCCGGCTGCCCCTGTGAGAACGCTCCGGAATGTCCCAAAGGAGAGGGGTGCTTGCGAGCACTGCGCAAATGGACTGGTTGCCGAGGAGCCTCGATTGCAGCGTAGATCTCTCCCCGTTTGAGTGCAGCGCAGTGCAGTGAAGTGAAGTGCAGCGCAGTGCAGGGCAGCGCGATGCAGGGCAGCGTAATTAGATCTTGTCGTTGCCAACCGCATTCGATTCGCTGTTCTCTTGCTGCCGAAGCCTGTGCCATCCTTGCCCATCCGTTCGTCAATTCCTAAGGCGATACTCTTCCTGCAACGCCCAACAAAGGACATCCCGTTACAACGCTTGGTCCGATTGCAAATGCTACGAACCCAAGCGATGAGCAGTGGGCAGAAAAGGCGGTACCTGCACTCGATGGAACTCGAGCTTCGCGTGCTTGTCTAGGCATTTGCTGTAGTTGTCAAGCAGGGCCTTGCAGGCCTCCAGTGCTTCCCTTCCCGCATGCTATGCGCAAAACACATCTCGCATTGAGCTTGCGTTGCTCTGGAGGCGAGTTGCGAAAGGCGAAGGCCACGGCACCTGGTTCCCTCCCTCGGGTTGCTTCCCCTTCTCGGAGAAGCAATCGAAGAAAGCTTGCGACGCCCGCCGACACCGCTTCGGCGCCATTGGGAAGCCATCCGGTAGTCTAAGCTCTGAAGACATGTCTCCACGCGCACAGAGACGACGCCACCGAAGGGATCCTCACACAGGGCTCTCTCGACACTTCGGAAAGTGTGGGCAAAGTATAGCTGTGCTATGGAGCTCCTAAAATTATAAAAATGAAGCTCTCGCTAGGAACATTAATTTCGTGGAGTACTGTGTAACTTTAAAATAATATTGCACGTGGATGTCATAAGCAAATAACCTGTCAGCATGATAATCTTGTGACAGCCGCCGTTTACGCGAATGAAGGGAGACATTCAATTCAGCGCCAATCGGTCTCTTCCGTTCCGCGCCGCTCTCACGGTTTTCCCCACTTGTCCGCGCCCAGTATGGCCGAAGTGGGGACCCGGGCACCGCTGCTGGGCTACCTGTACGCGCAGCCGCTGTTCACCTATGTGAAAGGCGCGCGAAGCCGGATCTTTCCGCTGCCGCTGCTGGACATCGACGCCGAATTGTTAGTGCTGCAGGAGAAGTTTCGAGATGCGGAGAGCGTTTTCCGCTTCCAGGCGCGCCCAGCGACGCCCAGCAGCCTCACGAGCCTCCTGACGCTCGGCTGCACCGTGCTGCACTACTCCGGCCACGGCGCGTGCGACAGTTTGTGTTTGGAGAAGCCGGGCTCGTCGGGAGAGCCGCACTTTTTGACCACTTCTGCGCTGAATTCGTACTTCAGTTCCGGTGGCAACGTCGTGGGGCCGAAGCTGGTGTTCGTGTCGGCTTGCAGCTCGGAAAACGCCGGGCGGGCCTTCGTGGCGGCGGGCATCGCCCATGTGGTGGCCATGCAGCAGGGAGACCGCCTGAGCGATGAGGATGCGCAGCTGTTTGCCGGAGAGTTCTACCTCAGCCTGCTGACCGGCCACAGCGTCCAGCAGGCCTTTGACGCGGGGAAGAAGTGCGTGGACCTCACGAGGGCGGCGGCGCAGCCGTCCAACCATGCGACCGCCCGGGACCCAAACGAGCCCGAGCGCTTCCTGCTTCTGCCGCAGGACGGAGATCACAGCGAGGTCATCTTCCCGCCCGGCGCTCTTGCGCACGGAGAGTTCATCGACGAGACTCCGCCAGCGCCGCCAAACTACACAGACAGAGGCCCGCCACTGCTTGTCGGTAAGTACGAGAACCCCACCACCGATTTGCATGGGGTGAAGCGGATGAGACGGAACTACCTGCTGCGTAAGCCACGGACGCTCACACCAAGCGACGTCTCCCTGCGATGCGCAGGGCGAAGATGGGAGATGCACCTGCTTCTAGAACGCCTGCGCACCTCCAACTGCTGCGTCGTGGAGGGCAAAGTAGGGACGGGCAAGACGACGCTGGCGATATGCGCCGCGGACTACGCCGCGCGGAGATCCGCCTTTAGCGAAGTCCACTTCTTCTCCTTGCGGGAGGCGCGGCGAGACTCGGGCTTCGGGCTCGGCCTTTCCCGCAGCGGCAGCATCGACGAGAGCGATGGCGCGGCCGCGCTCTGCGAGCTCATCGTGCGATTTATCGCAACCAAACGGGACCTGGACTTGCCTAGCACTTGTAAGTGTGGCGTCGATGACCTCCTTCGGCTGCTTGGCGCGCAAGAGGCGCCGTACGGATCGGCCGAAGGCGATGGCAGCAGCCGGAAACAGCCGCCCTCCTCGGGCATCCTGCAGCCGACGACCTTCAGCCGCTCAACGAGTAGCGGCGCGGCCTCCCAGAAGCCAGTCCTGCTCATCCTCGACGGCATGGACATGTACTTTAATGCCTCGGGGCAGGCCAAGGGGTCGCTGGATGAGCTGCTGCGCCACCTCATGAACAAGCGATCCAAGCTAAAGCTGCTCATCACGGCGTCCGCCCCGGGGGGGGCGCCGAGAAGCCCGTTGGGCGGCAACGAGTGGTGGGCTTTCTCCGACGAGGACCTGGATGCGGTCGTGCCTCTGCGGCTGAATCTTGAGTACCAGACGCACGCGCCGATCACGCTGCGCGGCCTCAATCGCTACCAGCTCGCGGAGATGCTCCATCATCTGAGCCAAGGTCGGCTGCATCGGGATGTGTTCCGCGCCCCGCCGTACAAGCGGACGTGGACGCCGAAGTCCTTTGAGTCCCTCATCTACGCGCTCTCGAGGCATCCGAGCGTGACCTTCTGCCTTGGCAATCCCAGAAGGCTGAAGAACCTCGCGCAAAGGCACATCTCGCCACACGGAGGTCTGCCACTGCCCCCGCCGGAGGCGTGGCAAGCTCTGAAGCAGTCTCTGCGACGCCGGCGGAATTCTGGGCTTGTGCCACCGACCGGGGCGTCGCCCAACGGCAGCAGCGAAGGATCCCTGCGGAAGACGTCGTGCAATCGACAGCGCCTGCCGCAGACCGACCCCGATCTCACGGCCGCTGCGAAGTACGGGGGCACACAGGGCAGGGGCCAGTCCCAGGGGCTTTGCCATACCCTCGCGCAAGAGGCCCGCTTGTCTGCAACGCGGCGCATCACGGCCGCCTTGTCCGAGACGCTGGGCGAGAACGCCGAGCTTTCCTTCGACCTGAAAGGGTGCGCTGCCGTGTGGGCCGCGGCCGTGGTCGATGGCACCAGCGTCACCCACGAGAGCATGATGAAAGACATCGGCCAGATCGTGTCCATGGTGCCGTGGCCGACGTTGCAATCCCGCCTGCGCCGGCAGTTCGATGCCTACGCGCATCTCGATCAGGGAGACCTGCCCACGGTGCCATCCGGGGCGGAGTCGGCCCTGGCGCCCCTGGCACTCGGTCCGGGATTCAACTACTTCGCGGAGAGCACGGGGGCTCCAACCAGCACGACCCAGATTGGTCGGCCGCTGAGCCAGCTAGAATCCAATGGGCTCAAGCGCGTCTTGGTGTCCCCGCAGGGAGCAAAGAGCACCGGGCTCGCCGGGGTCCGAGAGGTGGTGACGCTCGAGACCTTTGCGACATTCTCGTTGGATTGGGTGAAGTTGCTCCGGGCGGTGCGGCTGCTGCGGCGGGAGTGGCACTGCGCTTCGCCCGTGCTGTTGCGCGCCTTCCTTCCGCGGCCGGATGCAGAGACCATGCTGAAGGCTTGCAAGCCGGGCACTTTCATGATGCGATTCAGTGAGACGCGTCCCGGGTACCTGGCAATCAGCCTGCTGACGGAGAAACGCGCGCTCCCCCGGGGCTCTCCCGCATCCATCCGCGAGACGCCCATGCAAGCTAGAAGCGAGCGTTCGTCCCCTGCAAGTACAGCCTCCAAGACGCCTCGCGTGCTCCCGCCAGCTCCTAGACCGCGGCGGATGATTTCGACACCGTCGTCGGTCCACACGCAGAGCCCCAGCGATGGGACTCCCGAGCCGCGGTCTCGCCCGCCGGTGAGTCCTGGGATGAAGGGAACGACGGAGCCAGCCATGGCGTCGACCCCGCAACCCGAGCGAGTGCGCGAGGTGTCCCACTGTCTTGTCGATGTCCGCCACGGCGTGCTTGAGATGGAGTTCCTGAACGGGAAGAAATCCTACAGAGAGCTGGAAGACCTCATTGTGGACTGCGGAGGCCTTCTGTACACGTATCCCGGGGTGTCGGTCCGGCAAGCATTCCAGCAGCTTGAATGAGCAGAATGAAGGGTGTTGCTGCTCATGGAAGCTCTGTCTCTCAACTACACTGCTCGTACTCTCCGACGATCTACTTCATCCCTTCATCTCGTGAGCATCTCGGTACACCCTCGATGACCAGCACATTTCTCTCGTCTAGCTGCTGCCACTGCGCGGGCCGCCAGCACGCCCACCATCATCGCCGCGGGCGCGGTCGGAGCCCTCGGCATGCTGGGAAACACAGATGCATCAGCAACGCGGAGGTTTTGGATCCCTCGGACCTGGAAGTTGCAATCCAAAACGGCCCCGACGCAGCAGGTGCCACAAGCATGATAGTAGCACCCCACCTCCCGACGGATGAAGGCATCGACAGCAGACTTCTCTACATCCAGCAAGCGATCGTGAGAGAAGGCAGGTGATGCACCTGCGTGCCGCTTCCCAAGAAGCGCCCGTATCTTCTTCAAAACCGATCTGGGCTTGTCAAGGAGCCCAGGAGCAACGTCTACTGCGAAGTGCGACGCGGACATTTCTCTCCGCAGTCGGTCTACTGCCTCGACTCCCTCCAATAGAGCGAGCGAATCATCTGCGGAAGAGAGGACTCCAGCATGCACCTTGAGATCTCCTGCGGGGTTCGCGTAGTCAAGCTCGACGAAACCGCGGCTGCTTGGATCCAGCACCGCGAGCCCAAAAGCGATGTTCATGGACAACACGTTCCGAACGGCTCGCAGCAAAACGAGGCCTAGACAGCACGCAACGCAGAGAACGAGGAGGATTGACGTGAAAGCCTGCAGCCCGGATCCGTTCGCGGGGGTCGAAGGAGCTAACAACCCGGCGACGAGGCACGCCGACAACGACAGCAAGGATGCTGATCCGAACGGGATTTCCGCCATCAGCACCAGCTTGTACGCCGCACAAAGCACCGGTTGGAAGCACCGTTGATACAAGTACAGCAAGACCCGTTCGCGAAAGGAGGCGCACTGCTCCATGCTGGACACGCCGTAGGTGGGAAGGAGCAGCTCGCTAGCAAGATGCAGCTGAGCTGTCCCGCCGCCCATGAAGATTTGGAGGGTCTTGGCGTTGCGAGATCGGAACACCGTCCATGCCTGCAGCCCTGATGGCCCCTTCTCTGGCGGCCCGCAGCCGGCTCCGAGGCTCGCTCGATCCGGACCCAGCGCGTAGTGCAGCAAGTCCCGCATACCGGTGAAGGACAGCGACGCGATGCCGAGCAAGGGATGATCAAACAGCTGCTGGCCCACGGGGGAGTCTACCTTGACCCCGATGGAAGCGCGCTCCAACATGGCTCGCGGACCAACGCCGCTGAGCATGAGAATCTTGGGCGACCCGAAGGTGCCGGCGCTGAGGATCACTTCTCCCACCCCGGCCGTACGCAGCTCTACGCTCTTCCCCTCCTGGACGTGCCTCCCGGCGACGCCGACGCATTGCCAGGATACTCCAGCTCCGTGCCCGTTCGGTGGCTGCAGAAGGAGCTTCTCCACGTCAAAGCGGACGTACGATATCCTCGTTCGCGCATCTGCCAATTGCGGCGCAACGAAGGAAGTCCAGGGGTTCGTACGGTGGTATCCATGTTCCTTTGAAGGACACATTGCAGCTGGATACTCAACGGTGGTCCCATAGTGCATATACCCGTCCTCCTCCGCCACCATCTTGGCTCCCAAGGCCCTTTCCGCGGCCGCCGCAAACTCCTTCCCGACTTGAGTCGGCGGATTTCTGCTTTGGCTTTTTCCGTTGCAGTCCTTCGAAAGCATTCGGCGATCCACCTTCCACATGCAGAGAGCGTTCCGACTCGAGTAAGACACAGTGCTCTCGCACTACGGCGCTTGCGTTGGCACTCACCTCCTCGAAAGCGCTTTCGATCTCCTGCATCGGCCATGGCCAGGCTTCAAAGTCCTCCCGAAAGCCTAGTTCAGATGCTATGAGCGATACTGGTTGCCAGGGCAATTTCACAAGCTCTCGCACCTCGTACGTGGAACATTGCATTGACGTTTCCAGAGCCCCCGGCGCCTGAGACGATCGGAAAACGTCACTGCGAAGGGGCATCGCCGAGGCAAAAAAGGCCACGTCAGCTCACCTACGCCTTGGGGATGCAGAAGGCATCGCCCGCCCAATTGCGGCTGCTCTGCCCCTCGCAGATGCTTGGCTAAGGTGGCATTTGTGGCGGCCCGAGACCACCTTCCGGGCCTTTGGGCATCGGAGTGCTGTGCATTTTGCAGCCTTCCAAGGTCCAGCACGAGAATCTCGACCTGTCTCCCCCCCTTCTGCTGGGACAGCACTTCCACCAGAGTCCCAACGAAGGCACTGCCGGCGCTTCCGGCACCTACCACTACATATCTGTCCATTACGGGGGACAAAAAGCGCCCAAATCCACCGATTCGCGCTGGGTACCTTGCTTGAGCGTGATTGAGATTGATACTGAAGTATCGCCACGTCGTACTTATATAGAGTACTCAAGTAGCTGGGTCAGTTGTACGGCGACTCTGGTCCGGGGATGAAGAAGACTGGTCCGGGATGTTCTTGCTCAGCAGAAAGCCGCCGATTCACAACTTTTTTTCGGCGCTTTTTATTTCTTTGCTCCGAAGAAGGTTTACGAGCCCTGCAGAGGCCCAGAGACAACGCTGGGTGGGATTGGTGGAATGTTCTGCAGCTTCAAAGAACGATGCTCGTTGGTGATTGCTGCAATGCCGGCTGGAGGACCTCGGGACCGCGACAGCCATCAAGGGCTCATGCATGCTGTCGAGGCCATCGTTGCGGTCCTCACGAGAAAGGCATGCGCTGCCTCCACGCGAGCTCGCGCAGCAGCCCGCTCCTTGGCGAGGGCTGCTCTCGCCAGGCCCTGCAGGTACGATACCGCCTCCGCTCGCCGCGCATCGAGCTTCGCCTCGTCCATGATGACTGCATCTCCGGAGCTCTGCAGAGCGCAGTCCAGGTCTGCTCTTGGATGGCTGCCGTCCATGGCACCCGTGAGCGACTTCAAGTCACTCAAAGTGTGACACCTTGCTGCTTGGGCCGAGAGCGGCCGGATGTTGCCACGCTTGCGGCGGGCAAGATGCCGCAGATGCCTCTCGGACTTGCTACGCAGTAGCCGTGAAGGCTGGCGAGGCGCTGCCTGCTGTGATGCCTGCCGCTTCCCAAGCTTCTCGCCGTTCCTGACGAGAATGCTTGCCAGGTCGCCAGAATCTGCGTTGGATCCGCTTTCCTCATCTTCGCTGCCCGGAAAACCCACGGAAGGCGGCGGAATGTCGTGCCGCAGAGGACTGGTGTCGGAGCGGCCTGAGGGGACCCGTTCGGCATTTTGCTCTTCCTCATCCTTATCAATCACGGCGCCGCCCAAGTCGTAGGCGAGTCCTCTTCGATTCGCGGCGTCCATGAGGCGCTCCATTCGACGAACCAAGCTTCGTTGCGTCACCAAAGCCCGCAGGAGCTGTGGCGGCAGAGAAGCATGCTCTTTCTCGGCGGAGGGCGCTGCTTCATCCCGAACTTCCTCTTCGCCCAGCAGGTGCTGCAGCGAATCCAGCTTGAACGAAAGGCGTTTCTGCTCGTCTTGCAGTTGATTGCAGAAGTGCTGCACAACTTGTTGGGTTTTCGCGGCCTCCGGGAGACGACCAACATCAAAGAAAGTAAGAAAAGGGGGGGGGGGGGGACAGATGTCATCAAAAGGAAGCTCAAGAGACCATCCAAGACTCAAGTCGCACCCTTACCGAGCTTTTCCTCGATGTCTCGAAGATGGCCTCCAGCTCTTCCATCGCGACGCCATCTCGCCAGGCATCCTGGACGACGGGGAGTACGCGCCGAACCAGTGCTTGGCGCGTGGGATCGCCGCAGCTCAGCATGTCTTCCGAGAGAAGCTTTCGCCTTAGTAGCGTATCAATGTCAAGCCCACTCCGCACGCCAGCGCTGCGCAGCGGGACCCGGGCGTCCGACAGATCACGAAGCTGTAGCCAACGATCAAAGTGGCGCTCCGTCAGAGCGGCTAGGGGGACGCGGGGCTGAGCCACGACTTCTCCGGCTGCTTCTTCGGTCTTCTTCGGTCGACGCGGATGTGTTGACTTGATAGCGGGCTTGGGCCGCTTCGCAGCGGCGTACGGAGAAGAAGCCTGGCGTCGAGCGTTGACCTGCTGGCCTCTTGCTGGTGCTGGAGGCTTGGTTGCAGAGTCTCGGCGTCTTTGAAAGGCTTTGTGCTTCGCGCGCATTCTGGCCATGGCCTGTAGCTTCGTTGCAGCCGCGTCTTCCGTGAGGGTCGCATGAGAGACCACTGGCCGGGCGAATCTGACACGAGCAGCATATCCTCGTGTCTGCCCCTGGATCTTTACGGCCGCATCTCGTCGCCGAAGGAAGCTTCGACGCTCTTGCCGCATTCTCATCATCGATTGAATGCGCACTGCAGCGTCCTCGTTCAAGAGAGCTTTTCTGCTTCCAAGCGACTCTGACAAGTTGGCGCGGGCTCGACATCCTCGTACTCGAGACTGGATCCTGACTGCTGCTCGTCGACGCCGCTGATAATCCACGCGCACCCCACGCATTCTAGCGGTCGACTGCAGCTTGGTTGCAGCAGCGATCGCCTCACCGTCATCATCGGCGTTCTTTCCAGCATGAACGTTGGACAGCTTGGCGCGTGCGGAAACGCCTCTCGCTCGGGCCTGGATTCGAACGGCAGCCGACCTTCTCTGTAGCAAGCTTTCGATGCAGCTTAATGCGCCGTCCACTGCCGCTTTCACGACGTGCATACTGAGCCGTTTAAGTCGTGCGCGATGCCGGCCTATCGCGCCTCGATAAGCGCTCTGGATGGCGATGGCGCAGCAGTCCTTCCGAGACAGCATGCGTCGCTTTCTTTCCGTTGCCCGCGCTCGCAGCTCCTCCTTCCTCGCGAAGATCTCGTCGTTGACGATCTCAGCGAGCCGCTCCCTAGAAGAACAGAGCCACGGCAAAGAGAAAAAGGGGTAAGGTCAGTGGCCTAAACGGGACATGAACCTGCTTTGGTAGATGCCAAATCAGCTTCGGGCATCGGACCTGCGCTGGAACTCTTGGCGTTGATGAAAGAGCCGACGGCGTCTCGTTCTGATCTCCTCCGTCAAGGCCTCCACTTCCCGATGCCAGAAGACTAGAGCGGCTCTGGTCCTCTCGCTCGCGGCATACTTCCGCTGTTTCACAACGGCGCGGTACCTTTGATCAGCATCTCCAGAGTTAGCGCAAGGCTTCGCGAATGCCTGTCCGAAGTGGCTAACCTTGCTTCGGCTTGTTTCTCCTGTTTGGAGAGCCGGATCAACTCTTCGCCCAGCGCCAAGTTTTCCTCGTCGAGGACCTCGGCCTGGGCGACTGACGCTTTGTTCTCTTCGCGGAGCTTCTCGAGCCTCTGCCGCAGACTGCGTAGAACGTAGTCGTGTGGAAAGCCCCTCAAAGCTTCCTCATCTTCAGGGCAGGTATTTTCTTCCAGCAGGTGAACATCTCGTCCGTCATCCCTTCCTGGATAGTTCGACTGCTTTGGCGCTTCTGCTTTTGTGGGCAGGGACAGCTGCGGAGGCGGCCTAGCTGGGAGCGTTGCAGCAAGGTGCGCCTTCTGCTCTTTGGGACTTGGCCCCGTTGTCTCGGGCTCGACGACGATGTCGACGTTGTACTCGCTGGCTTCTCTCAAGATGACGCGCTCCGCCGCGCGGACTCGAAGAAGCATCTCGCTCGGCGGGTGAATCAGGTCGCGGACCGTGGCGTGGCTGTCACCCAGGTCAGCGTCTCCAGCTTTGTCGAGAACGCCTGAAGCGGCCTCGTCAGGGCTTTTCGTCGGCACATCCGCAAAGCCCTGCAAGAGGCTTCCTTCGACGAGAAAGGGATTGCGCATGAGGCAGATCTGCGACAGGGCTTCCAGACCGAAGATGCCTCGACATCGGTCCTCTAGGAAATCCAAGTCCGATGCGATCGACAGGATCGCATTTCGGCCGCGGAAGCTGAAGATCGGCGTTGTCGGCTGCTGCACTGGCCGTTGCCTCCATCGCTCGATGGCCTCGACCACCCACAGGGATAAGGCTCGTATCTCGCGCAGCAAACTCACGACATGTGGCAGCTCGAGGTGGAGCCGGGTATCCGTCAACAGGAACAAGTCGGACACCAATCGCTCTCGCCACAGGAGTTTGCGTAGGATCTCCTTGTCTGCTTCGGACGGCGTGGTCTGATACAGGATGCTCTTGGCCCTAGACGTGCTTTCCAGCAGCTTCTTTAGAGCCTCTGCAGAGGCCGCGTCGGCGTCCTCAAGAGCGCTGTCCTGATACGTAGCCACCGCAACGGCTGCTCGGTGCGTCGGGTCCGACAGCGGCGAAGTTGGCCGGACGTGCGTAGCGAGCCGAGACGATCGCGCTTCTTCGAGGCTGTGGACCTGCCGTCCGGAAGGCAGCTTAGGAAGTGAGGCCCCGCCTTTACACCGCTGAAAAGTATTGAAGACACGAGCGATGGCGAATGGGCTGAGCAGGTCCGACTGACGAAGCTCCAGACCGCCGCGCTGCAACTCGTCGCCTTCGTCCCGGCGGCGCCGCGCCCTCCAGGAGTCATGCGCTTGCAGCTGCGAGTCCCAGCCCTTCTCCAAGGCAGCCAGCTTCGCGGCCTCCAGCTGCTGCCTTAAGCGCCGCTGCTTCTTGCTCCGCGGCGCAGAGGCATGCTGGTCGGGAGGCCAAGCGAGGCTGAACTGCGAGCGAATCAAGGCTGCTCTTGCCAGCTCGCTCATGCTAGGATTTGGACACAGAGACGGAAAGCAGGGGGAGCAATGCGCGAGCCCTTTCGAAGCAAAGCAAGGTTGTCGCCGTGGCGGAGCATTTTGGACTCTGGACTGAAGTCATCAAGCGGCGGATTCCGCGTCGGTGATTGCAGCTGCTCCCGCCCTGGCAGCAACAAAGCGAATCCATGTTGGCAAAACAAGGGGTGGGGAACTGCAGAGGCCTCAAGTCTCTCAGCCATGGCACTGCCAGCCACGGGTCCCCGGCCGCGGTGTCCTCATGGCGATAGCGACGTTGGCGTCGAGAGCCATCCGCCCTTTTCTTACCGGACTCTGGGGACAGAAACGAAAACTCCGGTTGTACCTAGGTAGGTAGGTATTATGTACTCCTGTGTCATGGAGTACGGTATGTTGTGTGGAAAGATTCTACCTTAGTATTCATACATACTGTACTACTTCTCCGCCTTTTTTGCTTTTTTGTGCATTTCGTGTTTTTTTGTGTTTTGGCGGCAGATCTTCGCGGACGCAGACGCGCTGTACAATGCGTCCTGGGGATCGGCCCCCCGGGCGGTATGAGTACGCTCGCGGTGGCCAGTGGAACTATCCGAGAGGCGCGCGACCGCCTCCAAGGATGCCGTTCGGGCCTGGCCATCCAGGCCACCGCGGCTTTGGCGCTCCAAATCCTTATGGGCATTTCCCACAGGGCTATCCAGGTGCTTCTCAGCTTGTTCTCGCAGGCTTTTTGGTTTTGGAGGGGGGCGGTTTAACTTCTGACGATATTGCACTGCTGCTCCGAACACGAAAAGGCGCACCGATGGGGCCTGGACCCAGGATGGGCCACATGCCGAGGAGGGACATGCCGCCTGGTACGCCAAGAGGAGCGTTTTGCGTTTGTCCCTGCACCCGTTGCAGACGTTCGCACAGCCCAGCCGACTGATCTGAACTTGTTCTGATGGACTCCCAAAGGTATGATGGGACAGCACGGAATGCCGATGGGGAGGGGAGCGCCCATGGACGGGATGCACATGCCGCCGGGAGGCATGCCTCCCTACGGCGCACCCAGGATGATGCCCGCTCCGGCCGTTGCCGAGGCTGCCGGTGGGACCGGGCCTTCCCACCAAGCTGAGCAGGAGCGGGTGGACGGTGCAAACGCTGGGCGACCGAGCTCGGCGGGGCCCATGCAACCGCGGGTTTTGGATAGGATGGAGCCGCCCGTCATGGAGAAAAGGCTGCAGGTGGTGGACGCCGTCACGAAGGATTTGCTCTACGCATTCGACCAGCGGCTCGCCGGCGACTTGCCGATGGATGCGGTAGCCCTGCAGGTAACTACCGAGGGCGGACGAGACGCGTATCACCAGAGCCTACGCGGCTTCGCAGCCTTAACTTCGTGCTGCCTTCAAATCGGCAGAGGAGACTAACGCGAGGCCTGCGCGTGACGGCGATTCCACGGGGCCGGGTACTGCGGCCGGGCTTCCTCCGCGACTACGTGCAGGACTTCTCGAACGTCGGCGCGCTCGAGACGGAGGAGTTCAGTTTCGAGGAGCGTGAGAGCCGTAGCAAGGACCCGAAGAGAAGAGATGGCTTGAGTGCGCTGATTATCCGTGGCGTGAACACGAAGGTTGTGGCGTATCTCTGTCGAGAGCTGAAGGTCTACGAGCACCGGGAGGCCATGACCAGGAGAGCCAAAGAGAGCGCCATGGAGAGGTGAGGAGTCCTCTTCACGAGCCAAGAAATTTGCGTTCGTGTTCTCTGCAAAGCCTGCCGATGAAGCGCCGCGCTCTCCGCAGCCGCCCTACTTCCAGATCTTCCGCATGGAGACGTCCTGGTCATTCGTCTTCTTCATGACCTTGGCCACCGCCATGAGGAAGTCCTCCTGCGTGACGTGGATTCGTCGCTCCCGCAGCGCGAACATGCCAGCCTCCGTGCACACGGCCTTGCACTCGGCTCCGCTCGAATGCTGCATCTTCTCGGCAATGACCTTGAGGTCGATGCCGCGCATGAGGTTCATCTTGCGGCTGTGGATCGACATGATGTCGATGCGGGAGCTCAGCGTCGGATTCGGGAACTCAATCTTGCGGTCAATCCGTCCCGGCCGCAGGAGCGCGGCATCCAGGATGTCGATGCGGTTGGTGGCCATGATGACCTTGATGTTCTGCTTCGGCTCGAAGCCGTCCAGCTGATTGAGAAGCTCGAGCATCGTGCGCTGGACCTCGGAGTCCCCGCCCTGGCTGCCCTCGACCCGGCTCGAGCCGATGGAGTCGATCTCATCCATGAAGATGATGGAGGGCGCCTTCTCGCGGGCCATGACGAAGAGCTCGCGGACCATGCGGCTACCCTCTCCGATGTATTTCTGTACAAGCTCCGAGCCGGACACGCGAATGAAGGTGCAGTCCGTGTGGTGCGCGACCGCGCGCGCGAGAAGGGTCTTTCCCGTTCCGGGCGGGCCGTAGAGCAGGACGCCCTTCGGCTGCGCCACGCCCAGGGACTCGAAGAGCTCCGGGTGCTTGATGGGCAGCTCGATGACCTCCTTGATCTCCCGGATCTGCTTGTCGAGGCCACCGATCATGTCGTAGGTGGAGTCCGGCACTTTCTCCACCTTCATGAGGCTCACGAGCGGGTCGATCTTGGTCGGCAGGATCTTGTGGATCTGGTAAGAGTCGTTGCGGAGCGCCACGCGCGTCGTGGACGTGCAGAGCTTGATGTCGATGTCCTTGTCCACGTCCACGACATACTTGCCATCGGGATTCACCTTGACGAGCACCTTGCCGCGGCCCATCTGCTTCACCACCTCCCCGACGTACGAACCCGGCTCCTGCAGGTGGTACAGCTCGTCGCGCAGCTGCCGCACCTTCGCGTTGAGCTCATTTCGCTGCGCCTTCAGGCGCCGCAGGTTCTTGGTCTTCTCGCGCACCAAGATCTCCAGCTCATCAATCTACCGAAAGCGAAACCACAAAGCAAAGGGAGATGAGGAGGAAGACCCGCGTTGTCAGGCATCGGATGTCGGTGCGGCAGCGAGCCGGGCCCGAAACCCAGCTGGATAGGAAGGCGCTCACCCTGGACTGATAGTAGCTTTCGATGCCGAGCATGTTCTGCAGGCCCTTGGGCTGCTCAATCGCGGCCGCCATGGTGCCCACCGGCGCGCTTCGACTCTCGACGAACGGAGAAGAAGCAGATCACGAGACAGAACTCGAGCTGCAAAGCGACGGCCGCTCTGCTCGATGACAGCGAAACACTTTCACAGCCAGCAGCGCTACGGAGCACGCGTGGCCCTCTGGGGCTTCGCAAGGGTATCGCTGATGTCACGCGGATCTCGCGAGACTCTGCCCAAAGCGCCCGACGCCTGTCTGCTTTTGAGCGCGAATGGTTTGGCAAAGAAACGAGGAAAATATGCCGCGGGCCTTTAAAACTGAACATTTCCTACCTAGGTACTCTTGATTCCATCATATAATCCATATTCATAAAACATAATAAATATTGAAATTAGTGCAACACGCAGAAGCTCTTCGAAATCTGGTACGATACCTACTGGGGTACGCGTACTCAAAAATGCTACGATGGTGTGTCAGAGCTACCCCAAGGGGAATTGCCACGGGAGTACGCGGCACGCAGTACCGCCAGCAAAAATTCGAGGTGCGCGCGAGTGGAAGTTGGTGGCGCATCCTATGGCGTCGCTAAGGAGCCAAAAGTGAAAAGAGCGCCACGCGAGCTTTGGCGCAAAGTATAGTCGCGCGCATTTAAGTTACCGACCAGCGCCCTTTCCTATTTACGGCGCTCTCTCCGAACCGACTCGGGCGCCTTGACGCCGAGGTCACCAGCAGCGACTCCGACCTGTGGCGCGCGAGACGCGACCGGCGAGGCGACGGCAAAAAAGAAGACGGACGGACGCAAAATGCCCGAGAGGCGCCTACGGGATTTGGCAGAAGCACCAGACATCCGGACCCTCTAATTTTCGGAATGTAAGTACCCTGGCGGCCGTGCGAAGGCGCCGCACTGCGCGTAGCGCGCGCGAGGCGCGGAAACGCGCCACTTCGGCCGGAGCGCCTTGAAGCAGAAGACGAAGGCGGTCGTCTTCCGCGCTTCCGTCTGCGGGGCTTCAGGGTGTCTGCGGTGGATGTTTGAGCAGGAGGGGTGTGAGAGAAGTGGGCGCGCCGTCTAACGGGTTAAAAATCTTGTGGCGCAGACGCGAAAGAAGCGGCGGCGGAGCCCCTCGGAAGACTTCGCTTCATGCCGCGGTTACCCGTGAAAGACGGCGGCAACCCGGCGCCCGAGCATGAGAGCATGGGCGCCGGGGTGTACCCCAACCCCAACGTGTCCAACGGCTCCAAGGTGGAGATTCGCAACGTCTGGGCCTACAACCTCCACGAAGAAGTGGCGAAGATGTGCGAGATCGTGGACGAGTACCCCTTCGTCGCGATGGATACGGAGTTCCCGGGCGTGGTGGCCAGGCCCATCTGTCCGCCGAACTCCCCCGACTATGCGTACCAAAGCCTACGCTGCAACTGTGACCTCCTGCGGATCATCCAGCTGGGCCTTTGCTTCGCCGACGAGGACGGCAACTTCCCGCCGGGCTGCCAGTGCTGGCAATTCAATTTCAAGTTTAGCCTCACCGAAGACATGTACGCGCAAGACAGCATCGACCTGCTGCAGAGCAGCGGCATCGACTTCGAGCTGCTCGAGTCGGACGGCATCGACGTGCAGGACTTCGCCGAGCTGCTGATCAGCTCCGGCCTGGTGCTCGTGCCGGAAATCAAGTGGGTCAGCTTCCACTCCGGCTACGACTTTGGCTACCTGCTCAAGCTCCTCACGAACATGCAGCTCCCGCAAGAGGAGACCAAGTTCTTCGAGCTGCTGCTCATGTACTTCCCCAGCCTCTACGACATCAAGTACATGATGCACGAGGTGAACATGCACGGAGGCCTGAGCAAGCTCGCGGACGACCTGGGCTGCGAGCGCATCGGCCCCATGCACCAGGCGGGATCGGATGCTCTCCTCACCCTCCTGTCGTTCAACAAGCTGCTCGAGGTGGGCTTCGACGCGCGCCTAGAAGCTCGCTTCAAGGGCGAGCTCTTCGGCTACGGCACCAACCACACCGCGGGCTACCGACCTCAGCTCGCCGTGACCTTCAGCAAGCCGGCCGCGTCCGGATCAGCGCAGTATGGAGGAAATGGCACCGCGCAGCCGTACCGGGGGTCCTCGGCCCCGTCCGCAGGCCACACCGAGCAGGGCGGGTCCCCGTCCTACGACCAGGCTCACCTGCACTCGTTCTTGGGAGCGCCGGGCGGTGACGAGGACGCGAGCGGGTCGCCGGGTGCGCACAACGACGGCGCCTACGACCACGAGCCGCTGCAGGCCGATCCGCTCAGCCTGGGTGCGTCGCTCGATGCGGCTGGGTTGGACTCCGAGGGCGGATCGAGCTCGAGCACGAGCTCCAGCGGTAGCATGGGCATGATGGGCTCGCACGGGAACGGTGCGTCTGCGCATTCGTCGCTCTTGAGCGGACTGAGTAGTATGAGTCTCGGACCCAACGCCAGTGTGAACTCCGCGGCCGGCGGGACGAGCCTGAACGCCAATGCCGAAGGCTTCGGCGCGGCGCTCGCGCCCAACGCCGTGCATGGCCCGCCCAGCCATGGGATGGGCCACTTCGTCGGCAACGGCCACGGATCGCAGATGTCGGGCCAGCCGCTAGGCTTAGGAGGGATTGGCTCCGGCCCGCTTGCTCCGCAGCAGCAGGGGATCACCATGAACCCAAGTGTACATCACCCGGGCATGCCCAGCAGGGCCTCCTCCGCTCCCTCGACCGCGAACCCATCCCTGGGCTCCGGCCAACTCGGCATGGGCGGCCCCGGTGGCATGGAGAACGTGTACGTCCGCCGCAACCCAGGATCAGGTTCAGGTCAAGGTTCGGGACCCGGGCGAGGTTTCGGCGTTGGCGTCAATGTCAATGTGTCATAGGCCGCGCTGCTCTCGTGCTGTGTCGGAGAGACGAGCGCCGTGCGCACTGAATAATCATAGAAAGTGTTAGCATGGAGGCCACAGGGTATGAAGCGTGCGCGACGAGCGCCTCAAATGTGTGTCTGCTGGGCGAGCAATGCAACGCTGTACAGCAATGGATCACCAGTAAGCTGCGTGAGTGGCCCGAACAGTGAAGGTGGCCTTCCCCGCCCCCAGACGTAGTGTTTGAGGAGAAGCCGAAACTTTTGAAGGAGGATCTTTCATTCTTTCTTCCCAGCAAGATCCTAAGAGCCCGCTGGTACGGCGAGGCGGCGCCGCACCGGGCCTTCCTTTGCAGGCCTCACCGGCGCCCGCGGTCTCGGTCTCGATCACGAATGCCTCGATGGTAGCCGCGACTGCGCTCCTTGCGGAACGAGTCGAACGACTGATCATCGACCTTCCGCAAGCCGATTCCAGCTTTGTCGCGCGACGTCTGCCCCTCTGCACGAAGCGCGGACGAGATTCCGGTTCC
This sequence comes from Pinguiococcus pyrenoidosus, assembly GCA_019677205.1. Lineage (NCBI taxonomy): Eukaryota > Pinguiophyceae > Pinguiochrysidales > Pinguiochrysidaceae > Pinguiococcus > Pinguiococcus pyrenoidosus. Next base: position 8,833 of record JAAMXY010000487.1, on the reverse strand, counting down.
ATCGCGTCCAAGGCCTGCCTCGTCTCGCCAGCCCATGCCCTTCATCATCTGCTCTCCCTTCCGTGGACGTGCTAAGGAGCCGTCAGCAGGCTGATCCGGGAGCGGATGCCGCTCTCTGCCGCGCTCCCTGTCGCGAGCGCGGTCCCGATCCCGATCCCGGTCACGATCTCGGTCACGGTCCCGATCCCGGTCCCGATCTCGGTCCCGATCCCGACCGCGGTCTCTTTCCCGATCCCGGTCCCGGTCCCGATCCCGATCCCGATCCCGATCCCGATCCCGATCTCGATCCCGCCGATGCCCTCCTCCGAGCGACTCCAGCTGCGCAATGACGTGCTCTGGAGGGTCGTCGAATCCCGCAAGCTCCGAGTCTCCACCAAGCTGCTCGTCGTTGTCAATATGCATCGCATCTTCGTCGCCACGACCGCGGGCCGGGGAGCGCTCCGGAGAGCGGCGTCGCTTGTATCGGCCGTCGTCTTCCCGGCGCCGCCTGCTCTGCCCAGCACTGGTATCATACGCTCGATCCCTGGATGCAAAGGCCGCGTAGCCCCCCGAGTCGCCTCTCCGATTCTTGTCGGCGCTCAGCTTCTGACGCATGGCGTCGTAGAACTGCGTCACCCGCGTCTCCAGCCGACCTGGTTCGACCCACCTGGGTTTCGTCACCGGCAGGTTTTCCAGGACCAGCGGCTGATAGGGCTTCGCGCCGGCCTCCAAGGCCACCTTTAGAGCGTCAGCAAGCTGACCAGCAGAGCAGGTCCCAAAGTCGATGGCCAAGGCCGCCTTCGTCTCCATCGGCATGCCCGGGCCCTCCGCGGCATTGTACGCGCTTCCGCTCGTCGCCATCGGAGCCTGTGGGGCAACTGGTCCTCCCATAGCCCTCTGCTCGCCCAGAACCGGAGGATTTCCCCCTGGTACGAGTCCCGGAAGGCCCTGCGCGGGCCCCGAAGCCGCATGCCCCGGCGGCGGCGGAGGCGGCGGCGGCGGCTGCAGACCTGCTGGCGGGCCCGACGCGGCATAAGGCCCGGGCCGCGGCGGGGGCCATCCAGCCCCGTAGGCAGGAGGTCTAGGCGGCGGCGGTGGGGGCGGCGCTCTGGCCATGGGGGGCATCCGCGGAGGAAACCCGTCCGGCATGGGGCCTCCCGGAGGGCCTCCTCGCGGCCCTTCCGCCCCAAGCGGCCGTGGCGGAGCTCCCCTGGGGCCCAAGAGCTGCCGATGCAAGCTGGACAACGCCCGCGGCTCCAGCGGCAACGCGGAGGAGACAGTCCGCAGCACTTCGTCCCGTGAAGTCCCAGCCCGCAGGGCGTTCACCGCCCAGCGATACGTCGGGTGCTGCGGATGGCTGCTCTCCAGGAAGGCGAATTGCCCCGTGTGACTCTGCGGATCCCGCTCCTTGCCCAGCAGCATCTCCTCGAAGCGGGGCCCATTGCGCATGACGTAGTCCGCCAACTTCAACATCCGCTCCGCCGCTCCCAGATCCAGCTCCATTTGCGGCAGCTGCGGCCGCCGGGCCTCCGAGGCCCCGCGCGCCTGGCCCGTCCGCCGCCGCTTGGGCACCTCACCTCCGGGAGAAGGCAGCTGAGCTACAGCAGGCCGATGAAGATTTGCACAGAACGCCTATAGTAAAGCGTACGCAAGCACATGCGGCGGCGCCTCTCGAACGAGGCGGCGCCGCGGCCTGTCAGCTGACTTCCTTGGATTCCCGCGAGAAGCTGGCGCTCTTCTTTTCATCGCTGAGGCGGCGACGGCTGAGACAGACGGAGGGCTCCGGACCCGGGCTCCGGACCCGCGCGTGTGACGGACGGAGCAGCGAGGAAGAACAAACGACGGCGGTTTCCTGTCACCAACGCCGCAACCCCATCGGCGCGGTCCACTGGCTCCGCCCACGCCTCCCCGGCTTCTCTTGGCCAGGCCTCTGCAAGGAGGCGTACGTGAGCTGGAACATGGCGGAGACCTACGCAGCCATGACTGCCGTGGCGGGCCCCAGCGTGGGCATTGGCAACTACAAGGGAGTCATGATCTGCAATCGCCCCTTTGCGGGCGTCGTGTCGGCGGCCCACGCAGCTGGAAGGCCTGCCGGCCCGATACCCTCCTTCCTCTGCGGCACCGTGCCGAGAGAAATCGGGCAGCCAGCGCCAACTGTGATGAACCGCTCGAGGCAGCCGCCCAAGCCGCGGCGCCTCCAGGCGCTGATCAAGCACCGCAAGTGGCTCAAGGAGCTACAGAACGCCAAGGATCGTTGCGAGGTGGAGTTTCTGCAGCGCCAGAGCGAGAAGGAGGAAGCGAGGAAGCGTTTCATAGCGAAGGAAGCTAAGATCCGCCGATCGCTGGTGCGCGCCGGGCAGAAGGAGCAGGCAGCCAAGGGCGAGCCGCAAGACGACGCCGACGACGCCGACGACGACGAGCAAGACGAGCAAGACGAGCAAGTTAAGGGCGCAGGCGAGGAGGCCAAAGAAGGGCTGCGAGACGCTCTTACCCCGGCCAAGAAGAGCTTGCAGACAGAACATAGCGCAGCGGACAAGGCCGAAGGAAAGCTGGAAAGCGAGGTGCAAGCCAAAGCACAAGCGAAAGGGGACCAGGCCCTCGATGCGGATCCCTTCGATGCCAAGGCGGACAAGAAGCCCCTGAAGAACAGGCCGATGTGGGCGCTGACCAAGGAGCAGGCGGAGGATGAGGAGGAAAGACAAGAGGATGAAGATGCGGACGAGCTGCTAGAGTTCGTCGCCAACCTGGATTTCGACGAGTACCTTCGAGACAGTGAGATCGCAGCCCTGCTGAGAGGCGTCAAATCGCGAATCCTGGAAATCGAGCAGGAGGGCAAGAAGGAGGAACTGGAGGAACTGAAGCAACTGAACTACGAGCAGCGCCGCCTTGAAGAGCAGCAGCGAGCTCAAGCGGAAGCGTCGATGAAGTTTGCCAGGGACTCGAAAGCGTATGCCATTGCAAAGCCCAAGGAAGGCGAGGACGGTCGGCGGGTCGCGACAGGTTCTCTGGAGGGAGCAAAGGGCCTGGGCATAGACTACGCGGAGGCGGCGTTGACGGTAGAGCTGAATCGAAGTTATGATCGGCCGGATCGAGCCGCAGGAGCAGGCGAGGGCGAGGAAGAATGGGAGTTCGAAGGCGATCCGAAGATCGTGACATACACTCAGGACGAGGGATCGCGGCTGGAGTACAAGAAGGACCCCAGCTACCTCCCGTACATGCACCGAAACCCGGCCGTGTGAGCGCGTTCAACTAATCGACAGGTCCGGTGTCGACCCTTCGTTGGCGTACTTGTAGCTCAGCATGACTTGCACGAATTCTTGCACGTCGCTCAGCGACAGCAGCAGATCGAACACATCCCCGGTCATGTCGTCCACGCTGCCGCTGCTCAGCACCTTCAAGACCCGCTCCATGGACCACTCCGGCTGCCGCTTGTAGCACTCGTCAGCGATGAACCCCTCCACCAGGTCCATGTACTCGCGATGCAACGACGAGTACTCGAGCTTGAGCTCCTCGCCGTCGTCGAACACGGCGCAGTGCTTCTTGTAGAAGTCCTGCTGCAGAGCCTGAAAGGCCTCTGACACCAGGATGTCCTCCAGCAGCCCCACCATGGCGTCGAACTCCGCATCCTCGGGAGTGCTCTTGCCCATGACGAGCACCTCCTCATCCTCCTTTTCTCGGGGGCAGGGCGAGGTCCGCCCTTCGCTCCAGCCGTCGCTAAACATGGCCTTCTGGCAAGGCTTGGACCCGGGGGGTTGCAACAAGAAACCGCTTCAAATGCAGGGTTGCCGCCAATAGTCGGCCGGGGCAGCAAGAGTAGGACGCTCGGCAAGAGGGCAGCGTTGCGGGGTGCAAGAGTGGTCGGTGGCGGCAGCGGTGGCCTCTCCCGACGCCTTGTGGAACGTTTTCGACCCCAGCAAGAACAAAGTAATTTTTTGAATCCAGCTTTTATATCTTACCCATCCTTCACCTAAATAAAGCATCATATCTAAACTATTCTTATACACTTGGAATCCTCAGTCACTGATAAACTTTGAATATGCATATGTCCTTCCACCAATGAAGCACGCGAAACGACAAAAATCATCGCAAAGCAGCTTTGACACGGCCAAACAAGCCCCCTGGCGCACCCGGCGACCACCGACGTCGCTCTCTCGCAAACGGCTTAAGACGATCTGCGGCGCTCCGCTCCGCCTGTGCACTCGAGCGCTTGCTTTGGCTCCAGAATGGCTTGGCATCGCGCAGCCCGTCCGCTGCTCCAGGTAAGCACCCGCTGTAGCACAGCTGCACAGCGCTGGTTGGAAGCGGCGCGCCGGCCGCTGCCGTTTCCGCATGCTAAAGCACAGCTGAATTGCGGCGCTTCCGCGGTTCCAGACGCGCGTGCGGCAGCTCTCCAGCGTCCCGGACTACCTCATTAATGTGCCCGCGCCCGCGGTGAGCTCGCTGGGCTCCGGCGTGCGCCTGGTGGCGGAGGACACGGGCGGCAACACCGCCACGGTGGGCGTGTTCGTGGATGTGGGCTCTCGCTACGACAACGCCGTGGACAGCGGACTGGCCAACCTCGCTGCGCAGGCCAGCCTGGCGGGCATTCCCATGGCGGAGAAGGCCAAGCTCGGCGGGCACTTCTCGGCCGTGGTGGACCGCGAGAAGACCGTGCTGAGCGCCACGGTGCTGAAGAAGGACGCCGCCAAGGCGCTGGAGCTGCTGGCCAGCTGCGTGCAAGCGCCGGTGGTGCCGGCGTCTCTGGAGTGCGAGAAGGCTGGGGTGGTGGCGGCGCTGCAGGCCCAGCGGGAAGCGCCGGAGACCGCCATCTTTGAGCACCTGCACAACACGGCCTACCTGGACACGTCCATGGGCCTGCCCGTGCTGGGCAGCTACGGCTCCGTCACGGCGCTCACGGCCGAGGACGTGGACAAGTTCCGCGCCACGCACTACACGGCGGACCGCACCGTCGTCGCCGCCGCGGGCATGAGCAGCGAGGACCTGTCGGCGGCCGCGGCCGCCTTCGGAAGCCTGCCGCCCAGCGCGTCCGCGGGCGGCGCGGTGGAGGTGGCTGCGGCTCCGGCCGTCTTCACGGGCAGCGACATCCGCATGCGCTTCGATTCCATGCCGGAGACCAGCGTCGCGCTGGCCTTCGAGATCCCCGGGTGGAACTCGCCGGAGGTCGTGCACTACATGGCGCTCGCGGAGTGCATCGGATCGTGGGAGAAGTCGTCCCAGAAGCGCAACAACGCGTGGCAGGTGTTCCTGCAGAACATCACCGAGGAGGAATGCGTCGGCACCAAGGCGCACGCCTTCCTGCAGCTCTACAAGGACACGGGCCTCTTCGGCATCTTCGGCATGATGGGAGACAACCGCAACGAGGAGTTCATGTACTACGCCACGCTCAACCTGACGCGCCTCTGCCACCGCCTCACGGACACGGAGAGCAAGTTCGCGAAGAGCAGCCTCAAGGCCAAGCTCCTGGCCGAGCAGGACGGAGATGTCGCCTTGTGCAACACCATGGGCGAGCAGATGCTGTACCTCGGCCGGAGGGTCACGCTGGCGGAGATGTTCGCGCGGGTGGACTCCCTGACGACGGCAGAGCTTAGGAAAGCGGCTTTCGACGTGCTCAGCGACCAGGAGCACGCACTCGCCGCGGTGGGACCCATCTACGAGCTGCCGGACTACAACTGGATCCGCCGCCGCTCCTTCTGGTTGCGGTACTAAATGTCCAGCCGCACGATCTGGGGTGAACGGAAACGTGAAGCGGGGAGCGGGAAGCGTCAAGCGTCAAGCGTCAAGCGCCAAGCGCCAAGCGTGAAACGTGGAGCGTGAAACGTCATTTTGGCCCCGGAGCGGTACCGACATCCTGGCAGACGTGAAGCAGCGACGCCGTGACGGTCAAGGAGCATGGGCAGTGGCAGAGGCAGTGGCAGTCGCAACACGGACAGGAGCGGCACCAGCAATGGCAATGGCCACCGCAACAGCAAGAGCAACAGCAATGGCAGTAACAATGGCAATTGAATGTTCCTTCGAATCCACGACCACTGTGGTGCTTCTGTTGTGTGGGCAAAATTTCGTCCATCGCACGCGAAAGGCGCTCCTATCTACCTGCCTGCAAGAACCAATTTCGAAGTCGAGACACGAAACGCACGGGGGCTGCTCGGAAGCTTCCTTCCCACCAGCCTCAGATCACCGCCACGGGAGAATCCGCGAGAGCAGGGACGGCTTGCTCTCCTTGGGTCGCGTCACTCCGGGAAGATCCTCGTAGTACACTCCCGCGGGTATGGAGTCTTCGGGCAGCCTGTCGAGGATGTCGTCCCCGAACAGGGCGTTCGCAACCTCGTTGCCGCGCCCGCGCTCCTTCGGATCTGGATGCACCTGGTCATAGCAGGCGGCAAATCCGCGCCGCACGCCCTCAAGGATCTCCTTGCGGCCCATCTCCAGCCGCCCGATCTCGGGAGAGCCGGCAGGGAGCGCGACGGGCAGCAGGTGCGGCTCGCTCGGATCGAAGTTCTGCAAGCTCGTTCGCTTCCGCGACTCCCTGTTCAAGCGCAGCACGTCCTCGGCGTAGATGACCTTGTGCCTCTGCTTGATCATGTGCTCCGCCATGTGCGGAAGGCGGTGCTTCTTCGCGAACCAGCGCCTGTACAGCCTCTTCTCCAGCGGGCTGCTCTTGCTCACGACGCTGACCCCGTCCGGTCGGGTGCGGCAGGCCACGACATGCGTCGCGCCTTCCTTGACTGCCGACCTCCAGGGAATCGGCTCGAAGATCATGGCGTCTCCGAGGGGCTCGCCCGCGAAGCTGATGTGCTCGCTGCCCCACACCTCGCCCCAGCTCAGCCAGGGCACCTGATTGACGCTCGTGCCCGTCATGTTGGTGTTGAGTCTCACCGCCGGGCCGGTGATGCCGGGCAGGAGCATGCTCGCCCACATGCATCGGGTGAGCTCGTCCAGCGTCCGGAAGTTGCCCGAGGCGTAGTCCAGCACGACAGACGTGTTGCTCAGCATCGCCGAGGCGACGATCCGGAGCGGCTGGCGCGACTGGTACTCCAGGAAGCGGTCGAAGTCCAGCGGCTTGAGCTGCTTGACGACGCGGTCCAGCAGGTAGCTCAGGTTGAGCACCGGCGAGCCCATTCTCTTGGCGAAGAGCTCTCGCCAGACGGCCGGCCTTGGCGAGATGAAGCCCAGGCCGACGCAGCGCAGGAAGTGCGCCATGTTGATGAAGGATTTCCCCGCCAGCGGCAGCATATCGTAGTAGATCTCCGGCCCGTAGTTGAAGCTGGCCTGCTGCGCCACCACGTAGGCGCCGATGAGGCTCCCCGCACTACTGCCGTACACCACGTCGGCCGCGTCCAGTACGCCGGTGTACCACAGCGCCACGGCCATGCCGGCCCCCACGCAGCCCCTCATGCCCCCGCCCTCGAAGGCGATGGCCACGGTGGCGTTGTCTCCCGCGGCGCGTCTGCCGGGCTTGCTGCCCTCCTGCACCCGCTTGCGGATGATTTCGGCTGTTGGGTGGTCCAGGGGGTGGATACAGTCGCCCAGGACCTCCAGATCTCCCAAGCTTCGGCCATTCTCGTTGACTTCTTGGTGTAGCTGCGCCTCGCTCTCCACCGGAATCTTCTTCTTGTTCTTCTTGGGCGGCGGCGGTGCCTCTCGAGAGGCGCTGGTGGCCTCTGCCACCAGAACGTCGTCCTTCTGAGCCTGAAGAGAAGCGGAGCAGCGCGAAGCTCCCAGACTGCGGGAGATGCGGGGCTGAAAGCCTGCCACAAAGGCGCCACCGGGCCTGACTATGGCCACGAGCAGCACAGCGAAGCTCAGGAGGCCTCTCGGCGGCTTGTGGCCGCTCATCATGGACCTGTGGATCGACTTGCGCCCGGAGATGCACCGCGGGAAAACAGGAGACCGAGCTTTGGGGGGGAGAGGAAAAAGAAAAGAAATTATGAAAAACGGTAAATAATATTTTTATTTTCTTTATGATTAACTATAAAATTATGTACGGGTGTTCTATCTCTGTTAATCCTTAGTTTCTAAAAATATAAAAATAAATCTGATTTAACGCCAGCCATGAATTGGATGTTGAAAATGGTTGGATTCATCCAATGAGCGGCGATGAAGGAGAACACGCACTCCTCGTCGAGGGTTGCTTGTCCACTTGGGCTTGGGCTTGGGCTCGTGCTTGGGCTTGGGCCTTGGGGCTTGGGGCTTGGGGCTTGGGGCTTGGGGCTTGGGGCTTGGGGCTTGGGGCTTGGGGCTTAGGCCTCGCTCGCAATGCTGAGGCAGCCTCTCGACCCGCCGCCCCTGCATCAGCCAGTCACGTGCATCAGCTTCTGCGAAAGCAACGAGCGAAGAAAAAGTACTAGGCAGCGAAAGCCATGCTGCCTCATTCTTGCTTTGCTTCTTCTGGCTGGCTGATTGCTTCACGCACCGACGCACGCACGCACTGGCTGAACGAAGAACCGAACGAAGAACGAAGCGGACGAAGACCAGCCATCTGCCTTGGCTGAAACTGTGGCTACCTTGCTTTGCTGCGAGTCGTCGTTTTGATTTTGTTCCTTGCAGTCTTTTTCTTTCAAGTTCTCGTTCTTGCTCTTGCTTCCGCGAATCCATCAGTCCACCCCAACATTCAACTGAAACAGTCCTTCACCACATCCACAGTTTCACCGTTGTTTTTGGTTCAAATTTTCGAACTTCGAAACTTTCATAGCTGCGGAGGAGATCCACTGACTCTTGTCCTAAATAACACAATCATTGTGATGGCCTGTGACTATAGAATGACAGTCTCGTGGTGGTGTCGCAATCCTCAGTACTTGATCGCCACGTGCGTCCGGAATGCCGGCTGTGTCGACTTCGCGCAGATGTCCTCGATGGA